>JANHFX010003930.1:0-81192 GCA_027560015.1 Chloroceryle amazona
GCCCGTCGTGGCGGTTCCGCCTCGTTCGGATCTGCCGCCGCTGGGGCTGCTCCGCCCGGGCCGCCTCAGCGGCCGCCCGCGGGTTGCTGGCCCCGGCACGGCCCAGCTCCTCTCCCGGCTCCCAGAAGCCCCCAGAGAGCCGCTTGCCGGCCCCTGTCGCCATTCCCTTCACCTGCGCAAACTGGCCTGCACTTTAGATATCACCCACCTGTTGTATCTTCCTACTAGTATCTATCTCTATGCATTTATTAAATGTATCATTAACAGTAAAATAGCAGTCATGCTAAAGAGTTGATGGTGAAACAATAATGTTACAGCATTTCTGACGTATTACATTGACAAAGCCTAATACAAAAGTGGAGCAAAAGCCAAACATTGCAAATACATAGGGACTGGTTACAGCTAGAAAGCACATCTTAATAAAATCCATTAAAAACGTATAAACAGACACCTTGTAAGAAGTGTATTCTACAAATTTCTTCACCATATTACCAGTTTCTTCAGAAGTCCAAGCATTACTATGGTAATGAACAAAACTCACCTTGGTAGCTCATGATACATTCTTTCAGTCAAGGCCGAACTTCAGTTATTACCATCAGAAGAAAACCAAGATAATGCTTAAATAGGCATTGAAGAGTTTTGAGCTGTCATCCATTCTATTTTAATACAGCTATATGTTAATTTATAGTTCACTTTTTGTTCTAGTGAACTTAAAAGACTTTGCAAAATTCCAAATCTGATCAAGCTAACCAAAATTGAAGAAATTTGTGTACTTCTGTATTTCATTTGTTGTTGGTTTTTTTTAAGATAGACAATCACCAAAAAATTGCTTAAAGAGCAGTTATGTGACACAAGGTACCTGGGCGTCCACAGGTCAGTTTTATAAAGCATTCAGCTGCCCCAATTTTAGAAATGACCAATGGCATTAAAATGACTGACTAAAAGTCTGTGAGGAAGCCCCAAAAGTGCTTAAATTTTATAAAGAGTAGCACCCTTTGATGGCTCATCCACCTTCTGTGAGTAACTATATAGTCCACAGTGACCAGTGTTATAGTCAGAAGGAGGAAAGCCTGCCCATTAAATGATCTAAGCCCTTTATGCAAACAGGCCACGGAGGGAAGATGGACATGTTAAAAAGCATATTCACTTCCTATGTACAACATCACCTTGAAATTTTTAGAAGAAAATAACTAAGCCAGGAAGTCAAAGGAAATAAGATTCCAGGAAAGTCTCCTGTTATTCCAGATGGTAAGACAGAGGCAACTAGTTTGCTGGCAATGATGGTAAGGTCCAGCAAATGAAAATATGTGAGTGAAGCTGCTGACGCTTTTTCCAAATCTAGTTTACCATCAACCTAGATGTTAAAAAAATCTAGACTGATTTCAAAGTAATCGCTGTGGAGTTCAATATCTTATGATCTTCTTAGACACTTCTCCCGTGTTTTTAGCAATTTGACACATAACAACTTTTTAAACAACTGAGAAGTGGTAAACAATATTTTTCAACATTATTGTTGACAATCAAGATATTACGGTCCGAATTTTGTAAATGTAAGAGTTAGCCACAAAGAGTAGCAAGACCCAAAACTCCACAATATGAAAACAGAAATAAGACAAATTGGAATTAAAATAAAATAATTCCTTAACAAAAGCCAGATGAAACAAATCCATCAACCACAAGAAATGTGTATGGAAACATTGATTAGCCAAGAAAAATTAGAGTTATCACCTTCTGTTTCTTTTTATGAGGAGTCGAAGGAGAAAGACTTTCTGCTCTTTTCCTCAGAGCTCTCTCCAAGCTGAAAATGACACTAATCTTTCCGCTACTCTTCTGAAGTGCTCGATGTTGACAGTGAGAAACACAGAAAAATCAAAGAAGTTTGCAAATAGCACTGTAAATAAAAGTATTTATCTGCTGATTTAAAGACATTTTATTAACTGTCTCCAGACCATTCTGGATGATGGTTGCAGATCTGACCAACAAACCTAGCAACACAGAGTCCCAGCTTCAGGCCCTGAGGTGGTGGTGCCCCAGCTTTTCCTTTAAACAGTCTATCAAAAGCTTCCACTTCACTCTTGCTACAGGTAGTGTTTTTTTAGCCATCAAGATAATTTTAGAAGATAATGGATAACCAAAGTAATTAAACAGCTAACACTTAGTGAGAAAGTGAGAGACTGAATAGAAAACCTAGAAAGCAAGTCTACCCTTTGATCATTGTGTCCTTGCGGGGTGTTTTACCTGGTACCCTCTGCTTGCAGCACACTCCCTCTGGTTTCCACAAATAATATACTGCTTGCTGCAAAACCATTTCCCTAACTCTCCTTGCCAGCTCTGCACCATTCCATTTGTCCCTCTGTCTGACTGCATTCCTGAAACCCTCCAAGCTGAACCTTCTTGGTTAGTCCCCAGGGAAAAGGCAGAAACACCGTTCCCAGAATGTAATTTGCTATTTTTTTAAATTCAATTTTAGCTCTCCAGTGATTTTTTTTCTAAACTTTTAATCTCTGAAAGCAATCAGAGTGTGAAGAAGTTATTTGAGAGTAAAACATATTTTAGTATCTGGTAGACTAAAACATTGTCTTAAATAAGTAATCTGACATTTAGCTATTATATTGTGATGAGGAGGACTACTGCAGCTTCAGCATTCTTTCTCATCATATCCCCAGAATCTATGACAATGTCTATGAAATGTAACACAAATTTTGTGATTCAATGTATTTAAAGAGGGATTTTCATCACTATTGCCATATCACCAAATTGTCATTCATTCTGTGTAGCACAATCAGAAAGGCAGTATTTTTTTTCATCAAAACAAGTAAAATGGAGTGGTAGGGTGCTAGTCATCATTTAGTGCTAGGGTAACCTTACACTTTTATTAGCAGATACTGAACTAAAAACGTTCAGAAATACTTCACACTAATTCAAAAAAAAAAAAAAAAGAAAAAAAAAGAAAAAAAAACTTTTATCTGCTAAGTAAACAGTTTTATTCTTGACTAGTCATCAGTAAAAGTCATTCTTTTTTCTTATGCCCACAAATCACCAAACTTTCAGCCATCTCGACTAAATTCAGACATCACAGTGTTCATACACTAAAATCCATTATCTTGGGAGAGATCATTTGTATACGAACTGCATATATGTGTAAATCACTCTCTGTCACTCCTGGAGATGTTTACAAAGGATTAGATTCATAGCAGTATAATGATTAATTCTCTATGAGTGATTTCATATGCTCTCCTAAAGTAAAAGATGGAATGTCCATGTCAGTCTGCTACCACTCTCAGTCTAAAATTTCATTAAAACATAAAAATGAAACTAGATTTAGTCAGTAATTTGCAGAGCACACAAATGGAAAATGTTTCAAAGGTAGAAGACTTTCAATGTGCTGATCAACAAGGATATGAGTAAGAGAATATTCCAAATGATTATGGAGCATATTTCATATAGTCTTTTGGGAAGTGGTGATAATTGCTGGCTGCTCCTATGAAAGGATCGCATATATGTTTAAAAAAAGAAAACTCAAAAATATTTACTGTGTTCCTTGACATTTTAACTCAAATGTGTAGCATCTGAATGTTTATGAGATGCAATTAATCAACAGTGGATATTTTCATGCTTATGGATGGATTAAACACTGTAAGATCTAATTAGCTGATACTTAAACAACATGAAATTATAAATAGTAGTTACGTTCCTTAATTTACCTCTTCTGAAATTTTCACTCTCAGGAAAAAAAAAATTTCAGAAGAGTATTAGTTAGAAACAGGATAAACACGGCAGAATGTTACATAGGGAACAGAAAAATTGGAATACAGTTGCCAGAAGCACCATGTGAAATTATTTTTGAAAAAACACTGGTATGTCTCCAGGTTTTTAATAGTTTTTCCTCTGTGTGGGAAACAAGTGAGTTGGGGAGAAAAGGGTCATAGCCCTTCATGTTAAAGGCAACAGAAACACAAAGCAGGTTTCAAATCTTTTTTCTCCCTCTGTTTTTATATTTAAAGGGTTTTAATTGTAGAAAAGCTTAGAAACAAGCATTTTCAGCTACCCCTCCACCTCTCCAGACATATAATTTTAACATCAGCTGATGAGGCTGAAGAGACAAGAATGTGAGAGATATCCTAAATCTGTGAGAAAGTATTTGATGAAGTGCTATTTCTCCCCCTGGCAGAGATTACTATGCTGTAGTCAATGAGTCATTCTCCCTTATTTAAAATTCTTTAACACTATATGTTAAAAAAGAACCAACAAAATGTATTATGACAATAAGAACTAAATGGAAAATACTGTTCATTTCCTGTGCTTTGCTTTCTCACTTTTCAATAACCAAAATTCACAAGAGCAGGGAAAATATTCTGCTTTGAGTACAACAGCAAAAGAAAGGAAAAGTATTTGTCTGATACCTTAATCTTGAGTTAAGTGGGAAAGATTAAGGGATATTAATTTTCAGACACAGTTCATCTCGGTTTCCAGTTTTCCTTAGAAGAAAAATTCTATTGACACCTTTGTCCTCTCACCTGTCATTTTGTCTGTGGAAGCAATTACTAGTTTAAAGGAACCATCTAATGAGATAATATTCAATGATATAAACGTCTGTTATCTCCAGAGTGTTGTGTGATTTCACAAGTATGCAGCTAGTCTCTGAGATTCTTTGGTAGATATTGCCCCTCTGAAAGGTGGGTAAACTACTATAGGCTTGATTTTTAAAAGTGCTGACACCTGCATTTCTCAGGGGCTTAAAAGCAGGAAAAGAAGGTGAACAAAATTGCAGCAGAGGTGACAGGGGGAAATAACCTGGTTAATAAAATAATAAATGAGTAAAAGAAGTTATAGGAAAAGGGACCTATGAATTCTCATGATCTCTCTGCTACAGTCTCTTTCAACAGTTAAATTAACATGAAAAAAATGGAGTTGAAATTCAGAAAGTTCCATTCAAAACTGATCAAGTCTTAGTAAGCAGTTTGCCTAAACTCTTTAACCCTCATTAAAGTTCATAGAGAAAGGGGTAATGTCCTATTAAGATAACAAGAGCCTAATCCAGTGATGGAAAGTTCCAATTTGTATTTGGATAGTCCTCCACTCCCTGCCATGACACATTTACAAAGACAGAGATTTTCCTAGCTAAGATAGTAGCTGTTAATATAGCTACAGCTAGTATTGTTAGAATGATTTTTTTTTTTTTTTTGTTCTAATACTATAAAGCATAGCATTGTATGGAAACAGAAGAAATATCTCACAACTTTAAAAAAAGTTAGTAACTTTTCTGTGACTAACTCGTGTAAGCAATGCACATGTGAGATGCAAGAGGCAGAGTGATTTCTTCCATGACAGAGATTGTCTTTACAATGGATTCATCAAGTCATCCTCCCATATATATATATATATTTATGAATTAATTTCCCATCCTCCAGAAAGTTTTGATTGAAAATAGAGAATTTGTAATAGAGCAAAATGGTGAACTCTGTCGAGAAGAAAGGTTCTCAGGACCTTTGGGGACAGGGTGTTGAAAGCCAACAGAAGCAGAAACTACATTCTTGAACAGTGGAAAATGCTTATATTGATACATAAAACAATCTATGTAACTACATAAGCTGTGCTGCCCATCATCACTGTCCAGATAAAGGGACAAAGTAAAATAATACCATTAGTCCTTGTCAACTATCAAAAAAGTCATTATATCTGTTATCTAGCATCTTTGTTCCTGTTTAAAAACACTAAATCATCTAAAATTAAAATCCTAGATTCTTAGGTGCCCAATATTTCTTTTCTTCTTTTTTTTTTCTAGTTTATTACTTTAATGGTATGCAACAAGCCTAAAATACCCTGATTTTTTGCTTACAGGAAAATTGCAAAACCAAGGCCTGCTGCAGCCATCTGCTTTCTGAACCCCACTTATTTGGTTGATGGAAGTGGAAAATGCAACTCAGCAGACTCATGTAACTTCTTAACATTAGGATGAAAACACATGAGTATCATCAACGGAAGTATCCCTATATTCCAGGATAACAGTTGCTGTTAACACACAGTCCATAACTGGCACTCCTGCTGTTTTTCAGGAACCATTCTTTCACCCTACATCCCCTGAAAAAACCTTCAAAACAAAACCAAAAGCCCACTGTCACCTCCTCTGATGACCCTCTTCCCCCATATTCGACCTTTGACATACCTCAATCCTATGTACACTCCTGTATCCTATTCTGCAGTGAAGATCAGTGTACGGGAATTGGGAACTATTATTCTAAAGTGGCTGCTTACTCTACTCCTATTTACTCTGTAATGTGAAAACAACTAAAAATTACCTCCATTTTTATTTCCTTTGGCTATACCAGAGGTTTGTGCATAAATGGAATGTTCCATGAAACCTTTCCTCATCATTAAGCTGCCTTTTTGTTGATTCTCTGTGTCAACTTTATGGAGGGACACAGATAAAAAAGTAACGCTAAATATTTAAAGTATAATTATTCTGTTTGGAGTGGAGAGGAATTACTGTAATTCTGCTTTTGCTACGATTCTCAGCTAAATATCAATAACCATTAACTTCTATACAATGATTTTAATGGAGCTGAGATAAGAAAAGCAATGTCAAAATAGCGAATTGTCAAAATTGTCCATGTCAAAAGCCAGGGAGATATTTTCTGCAAATAAACAACAGACATGACTGTAATATTGCCAGAAATATTTTGCAGCTACAGAATGTATCCAGATAGGAAATAAGAAAAACTAATTTCTCTAAGATGAAAGAAATTACTAAGATGAAAGAAATTACCTACTTTCTGTCACTATGAAGTCTCTCAGTTATGTTGAATTATTCTTTTAACAGTATGGATATTATTCTTACAGGAACACATATCATTCTTTATTCAGATTAAAGGAATTATTGGACAGTGCCTCCAGAGGCAGAATTTTTCTTTCATAACACAACTCCACCTCTGTTCAGGCAAGGAAGGGGAAATGTAGGTTGCAGTCTGACTTTGGAGGCTCTGCAGGCAGTGTAGCATGCTGATGAGGGCAACAGCCTGGCTATTCTCCATCGGTAAATGACTGCTCATCAGCACAACTCCAACGTGATGAATTAGTAGCATGCCATCTTACTGCAAAGGACTCTTGCATGGTTCAAAGAATTGTTTTTCTTTCTCTCTGTTGAGCACTGGTTTTCCTTAGAAAACTGGGTTTGGCTGCTTATTCATCCATGTCCTGTTAATACAAACTCTGGTAAGTCCCTTTACTTCTTAGTCAGAACCTCTCTTGTAAATTGGAATAATATCTCTGATTTATATCCAGCGTTTTGAAGGAGTAACTATTATCAGAAATGCTCAGATACTTCGGCATCCTAAAAGAACCTAAGTCAACTGGGTATTCAGTGTGACTTTGTAAGAAAACTCTGTGACTAAACAGCAAAAGTCATCCAGAGTCTTTTTTTTTTTTTTTTTTTTTTTTAGGAGATTAATGATTTACAAGTTCTACAACCTACAGCAGTTATCTTCAATATTAAAGAGAGAGTCTGTTACGGCTCAGGTATAAGCTAACATTGCAGAAAGAAACTTAACTTTACCCTCAATTTGTCTACATTGCTGAGAAGTGTTGAACTGGTTTAGTTTCACAAGATTATTTCTCTCTTATCTCTCCTAACAAAAATTATGATAAAGGGATGTCAAGAAACGAATTGTAGAGTGTCAAGAAATTAACATAAAACCTGAAGAAATTAATAATTCAAATGTTCTTCTGTGTAATTGACTCTTCTCGGACAGACTTGTTAATCTTACCAATTTTGTAGTACACACACTAAAATGAACTAACAGAGTCGTGTTTGAAAATCCACTCAATGAGAACACAAATATTATCAATGGGAATGTTACTTTATATCATTTTAAATACCTCTACAGTGCACAATTTATCTTTAAAGTATAGTAAAATCAAGCATGGAACCTTGTTAATATGGCTATATAGTGTATAGGTAAAAGACAGCTCATGAAGGTCTCTCTGCACCCATCTGCAGAAGCATCTCTGTAGTCAACTTCAAAACAGCATTCAAAAATGAAACTCCTTCATAGCAGGAAGTTTCCTTCCATGTTGATTCTGGAAGTACCAATAGACAGAACAGTATGGAAAGCAAAACAGTATGAGCAGCAAAGCTGAACTCTCTGCCTTCATCAGATGTAAAGATTTATTTTCAAAGTTTTCTGTTCATTAATGAGAAGAAATGTAATCAAGACGAAAAAAAATGAGTAAAGGTCTTGTATAGGACAAGGGAGAGTAGAAATACAGGGGAATGCTCAACCATTTATTATTCTTGCTTTTGAAATTAATGCCTGCATGCAAGAAAAACAATACCGGTCTTCAAGTTGTCATGAAGCTGATTCAGTTACATACTATTCTCAGATCCCACTATACTCAAGAACAGAATGACCTTTCAATTTTGATATTTTATGATTATAATTTTTACCACAGAAAAGAGAATAATTTATAATGAGCATCTCAGCCAATGTTTTCTGTTAGATATTGTTTGCTTCTTTGACAAATAAGTTAATAAAGTTGAAATGAAGGATTAACCTGACTCACTTGTGAGCCTATTTGAAAGTTATTGCTTATCCTTTTAAATGGCCTACCCATGCATTATGAACAATGTCAAGCATGGTGTATATGCCATGCACACCAATTAATTTGAAACACGGGTCATACAATCCCAGGAAGGCTTGAGCTAAGGGTGATGCAGGACTGTATAAGCTAGAGCAATGCCTACTGCATTGCTTTAAATATTGACACAGATGGGGAAATTTGCAATAGTTACTAGAAGCATTCAGCCAGTACTCTTCATCACTAAAAATCCCACAAAACAAGCAAACAGGAATAAAAACACCTCTCAGTTCCAGTCATCTTCTTACTTTGTCCTCTTTTTTACCATTGAATAACCATTCCTTAAAGGATCTCTAATATTAAATTGTTCAGAAGATATTCTCCAGGTTATTCCTTTCATCTTGAGTCCAAATTTTAAAAGAACAAAGGACATCAACACTCATGAGCTTCAGTTTAACACTGAATACCGATACAGTGAAGATGCAATGATCCACAGCAGCCTTAGCTGTAGCAAACGTGCCTAACCTAGATGAAAATTCCAGGGGAAATAAAAAAACGTGGAGTCACAGAGCCCAGACCTTGGGCATCAAGCAAGCATCCTGTAAGGGAGCAAGCAGTTGGGATTAGTTCTGAAGGGCAAAGAAGACAAGGTAACCTGGAAGTTCTTATAAGCATCATTCTCCAAAAGTTCAAAAATATCCAAATATCCAGTCCAGCATGGACTGAAAAGATATTAAATCTGATATTATGTCCAGTGTGAATCTACTGCTTTAAATTTATGACTGTTGTCTCTTTTTCCAGACAATGCACTACAGCAGAGAGCTTATATCTGTTTTTTTCAGTAACTTTCTCTAAAACCATCTCCTCTCCAGGCTGAACAAGCCCTGTCTCAGCCTCTCCTCACAAGGCAAGTGCTCCTGCTCTCCATCAGCTCAGAGAACCCCCACTGAGCTTACTCCAGTTAATCAACATTTTTCTTGTTTTGAGGTGCCTGAAACCAGACACAATCTTCCAGAAACAGTCTAAAAAGTACCAAAAAGGGCACTAAAACCTCCCCAATCTACTAGCTGTGTTTCTGTGAATACATTCCAGATGTTAAGGTATCGTGTTTTTTTGATGTTTGAAGTGAATTATTTCCTCACACATTATCAGTGAAATAATGCATTTCATCATTCACAGAATGTTTATTGTGATCACTAGCAATAGCAGCCCCAGAGGGATGTAACACTATTAAAGGACTAATAGAACTCAAAATTATCTGAAACTAGAAACACAGTATGTGAAAGTAAATTGAACTGCTTTTTTTTTAGGATGAAAATGAGATTCTTGTCACATGATAGAAGTAGTATCAATCACAGGAACAAAAAAATATAGATTTTTTCAGGGAAGCTGAGACCTATCAATCAGCAGGGGATAGTGTTTCCTAATTAAAATTAGCTCACATTTTAAGTCATAAACAGGAGACAGCTACATCCTCCTGAATTAAAGTTTTAAAAGCCACTTTCAGCACCAAGAAAACCACATAAGCATACAAGGTCATAAGTGAAGGCATTACTGATAGAATTGAGGGAGAAGTTACTACATTTAAACAGGAACAGTCAAGTTTGCAAATGCAGAGTGGGGAAGATAAAAAGAATGCAGGCATTCCAGGTCATCAACTGAACTTCAGCTAGCACTGAAAAAAGTAAATATCATAAGGGATATATAACAGGAGTATGGATACCAAAAGCTGGAAATTACTCTTCTCAGCACTGATCACAATCCAGCTGAAACAGCCTCTCTAACTTAGAGCAACACACCTGAAGAATAAGAGACAGTTGTATCAAAAATCAAGAAAAGTAACTAAAAAAAATAATGAAAACGAAAAGAGTCTAGTTTCTGTGTAGCTATTAGGCCAAAGACTTATAATGATGATACTGAAATGCCGTTGAATAATTTGGCTGGAAATGTTTTGGAATTTCTGCTCTCAGTGAGACAGCCCCAAGAAATGTCTGTTAGAAACAGTGACTGATGAAGTGAAATAAACAAAACAAAAAACATAGGAGCTTTTGGACACACAGTAATTCTTTTCATTCCTCTCCTTCTTATGAGAGGACAAAAAGATAAACTAGTTTGTTTCTTGAACAAGAGAATTAACTCAATGTCCTTCTGCAGTCTTTTTCACCCTTATGATTGCGGTTTTGTGCCTAAGTTGTGCCTGAGTTGTGTGAACTACTTCATTGTCCAGACTGGCAAACCTGCTGGAGCACAATTTGACACCTTCACAACTTGTGCTTTCTGATTACCTTCAGCATACTAGAGCATGCAGGTGATGATGTGCACCCAGATATTCTCATGGAAGCTTCAACGAGAATAACTACCATGCATAGCCAGGCCTTGGAACTCTGCTGAACTCCTAAAATTCTGGCATGTTTACTACCTTCATTAATCTAAAATTCTGCAAATTACAGTCATCCTATCCCCACTAACCATCTCTGTGTTTTTAGGCTTCTCTCCCTCATTTGGTCATTGTGACTACATACAGGTCAATACCAGAGGACCATTCTTTCCATTCTTTGCTGACATCAGACACAGAAAATTATAATTCAGAAAGTAACCCTTTAGGACACTTCTGTGAAGTGGACATTCTGTATCTGCATTGTCTGGATGAAATGTTAGCTGCATTCTTAAGAAGAAAGGAAACAAATGGTACAAAATATATTACCCAGGATATTTCACCAGATTACAGGGCTCTATGAGGCTTCTTTCTGTGTAGTCCAAGAAAATGCACTACAGCTTTAGAAATTAATCCCCTGCTGACCATTCCCTAGTTAGCCTGACTACCGCTCTAAGCCTGATTACTATCCAAGTCTCCCCATCAGCAGGTGCCCTACATCTTAGGTAAGAAACTATTTTGCATTTTGGTTTATTACCATATAGGTGTAATGTTCACTGTTTCACAGAGGAATGTTTGAACTGACATGAAAGTGCAAGTCTTTCATTGATACAGCATAATTTTGTATCCCCTTGTTTTCAAAAACCACTTAATCTCCACTTTCTTAAACACTCCTCAGCCATGAGGTTACTGGGCTGACAAATGTATGCCCACTAGTTTTGGTTACCATTGACATATTCTCATGTTGATGAAAGCTGTTAACTGCTGAGACAGCATGGATTTGCTTTTTAATTCCATTCCTCCTGTTATTTTCCCTTGCCATGAAAAATAGTTATTGTCACACTCACATCTATTTCCATCCACTGATCAACCACATAGATCTGATTGGAAAATATACACATTGTTTATATAGAGGAAAAGTTTTACCTTGATGTCCAGTTGTACACTTTCTCTGCAGAAACCATAAGATATGTCCCACAAAGATTTTTCACTGTTATGCAGAGAATATGAAAATAAATTCAAACAACATGGGGATCCCTATTTCTATACATGCATGCAAAACAAGCACTTAAGTGCTAGTCTGATCTTTTTATTACAGCCGCTATCTTCTGTACTTTTTCAGGATATTCTATGGTCCAGTTTGACCTTCTAAAGCCTTTTCTACATTCGGGTTTTGACCATTGCTGAATTTATATATCTAGTAAAGCTGAAACTGAAAGACAAAGGTAGATGAGGAAAAAGACATTTTACAAAAAAAATGTGTGCTGGCAACAGTTTATAAACAAGTTGTAATACTGCAACACTAGTAGTAGCAAAACCAGCTGAAAATATTTTTGTCATCACAGATGAGAATAAAATTGTGTGAAAATGCAAAGCAGTGAGCTAATGACAAAGCTGCAGGAAAACAAAGTACATAAAATTGTGTGCAAGTAGTAAAATAAGTGATATAAACCTGGGGATACAGAATAGATAAAAGTAAAAAAGAGTAACTGATCAATTTCAGCCTCCCTCAGTGACGATCTCCTGAGCATGACCTTCTCAACCTCCAGAACCATTAGGAAAAAAAACACTGCATATGCATGGAGAAACATGCAGATACAGAAAAAATGTCTGGAATATACTTGCATTTAATATAATTTCCTTGATAAAGTAATATTGCAGGTATGTGGTAACAGAATTACTGTACATTTGCATGCAATGTTTCTTTACTTTTTCAAAACAAAATCCATATTTCATTTTTCACAACCTACCTAACCTCTCTTTTACCATCATGCAAACTTTAAACCACAATAGTGAGGATTAAAAAAGTAATATGAAAATAAGCAAATATTTTCAGCAAATTTGATGTCATATAGCAATTGGAAATTATATGAGAATTTTATATAATCATCAACAGGTATCTCTGAGACTATGAAACACCAGAAGGAAAGAGTAGAAAAATAGTTAATTAAAAATTGTTCTTCAGAATCAAATATCAAGAATAAACCAAAAATTATAATTTGTAGATATGAATTAACTACAAGAGATAAAAAGAGAAGACCCAAAGATGTATGGGGCAAATGAAGTTTACTGATGCATTTCATCCCCATGAAGAAAACAACTGAATGCACAACTTTAAGAAATTAGACTTAATGTTGTCAAAGATTCCAATGTAAGAATATTTAGGTCTGCTCGCAGATTCAGACATCTCTTCAAAATACAAAAGTATTGTAGGGTGTGATTTACATGAAGGCACTCTTTCATCTGAATTGGACTCAAAGGCCCTCACCTAATACCAGGAGCTCTGTCCTGAATATGTCCTTCAGAAGACTTAAACCCATCAATTATAGTTAAATAACACCTCTTAGGTGCCTGTTAATTGTCTTTAGGTGACATGAGCCAGATTCACGATGAGTTAATCCAAAGTGCATTCCCTCCCTTCTAGGATTTTAAAAGGCCATCTTCCTCATAAGAGTGATCTGCTTGAGGGACTTTGGCTAACTGTGGAACTTATGAGGTAAAAAGCTGGAAGAAGCCTCAACAGCAGCTCATTCTGTCTCTGCCGTGGGCAATGACTAAGATATAATACTGGCCCTCACCTGACCTAGGCTATGGTTGCATTGCCACTGTGTTTGCATCCCATCTTCTACCACCTTGATCAAGACCTGCAATAGGCTGACTTGACTTTCTGGTTTCACCTTCAGCCTGCCTCATCATTATGGACTTAGTGGGTGCTTGCTTGGAACAGAATGATTATACTTTAGCATCTTCTCCACAAAACTTCTGCCATCTCTTATCTCCACATATCACTTATTAAACCTCTAAAGGAGTTCTATCACCATGTCTTTCACAACATAACTCTACAGAAAAGCAAAGAGTGCCACAAACAGTTCCAATTCGGTTTCTAGATATTTCTTTATTTTCTTGTTCCTCTGAGAATTTAAAAGAAGTTAAGGACTTTGGTGTCTTTCTTTGAGTTAGTTCTAACTAACTGCACTTCCTGAAGTTAATAGTATATTGTTGCAGACAGTGTCTGCTTCTAGCAGTGATGACACCCAGCGTTTAGAGTTCCAAAGACTGGAGTGCAGACAAAGGCCACTGATGGATCTTGTGTACCATGTTGGGCGTGCAGAAAGTAAAAGGCCATACCTGTTGAGAGGAGCATACAGAACACATGACCTTAAACTGACCAGTAACATATTCCATCCCATATATGTCATATTCAGTATAAACCTGAGGGATCATGAAGGTCAAGATGGCTGGCATCCAAGAAGGACTCTGTCCATTCTGCCTTCAATCTCAATATGCGTGTTCTTAAATCCAGTTCCACAGTCAAGCTCCTGAATTTGGTTTCCATCTGCTGCTGAGTCTAGTCAGGGACTTCCCCAGTGCCTGCTCCACAGCATCAGTGGTGTTGGTGACATAATTGCCATCACGGGGTTGGGGTTTGATACTGGTCTTGTATACATTTGTGTATATTCCATTTTATTATTATATTAATTGAAACAGTTTTAGTTTTCGATAACCTCTTTCCCTTAGTTTCTTTCTCTCCCACTCTGGGAAGGAAGAGGGGTTAACAGAGAGTGTCTGTTATAGGCATAGTAGATGGCCTTGATCCTAAACCTTGACTTAGACTTTTGACATTTAAAAGCAGCTCTCTACCTACCCTGTAATATTAGAATTTGCCCACACAGGAAGTTAGGAACGGGTGAAACAGAGTGTGAATTAGTTCACTATTGCTCCCAAAGACCCATTGTATGCTTCTTTGTCATGCACAGAACATGTCTGCCTTATACTTCTAAAAATATACCTCCCAGCATGGTTTTCATAGACTACTAATTTTCCCAGCCCACAAAAAAAGTGCAATCTGCTTGACTCATTCTGTCGTCAATGCTTCCTGTAATTAAGCTAGCTCATTTCAAGCTAGATCAAGTATCTCTTTATTACTTGCAGTCTGAGTTGTAAATATGCCCCTAGTGGGTTCAGTTATCTGTGAAATGTTAGTTCACATTTTGTGCCTGTAAGAAACTGGTGCATGGCAGCCAGAACAAAGTATGTATTTATATTTATTGCACTATTAATGTATGGTCCCTAGCCTACCCTGACTTCTTACTGTAGAGAAGTTCTTATTGAGGATAATAGCATTGTACTTGGGGTTTCTTATGATCATTGTGTATGGCTGCATCCTCTCTTCTGATTTAGTTGCATACAGCAGTTCTATTAGCCCCTGAAGAAAACACAATTTACTTCATTTTACCCCATCCATCCAAAGGATTTTTTTTTTTTTTTCTGATATGAGCTGTGTTATTGGACCAAATATTTGAGGACTATCCCTTAAATTTCTAATTGTAAAAGAGGACAATATTACTAAAGAGTCCATTAAACACATGTATTTTGAGGAACAAAGTTAGCTCGTATGGTACCATACCTAATAGAAATAGTCTTAAAAAATAGTAAAAGGCTAATCTTTTAATAATTCATTATGTACTTTTTTGGCCCATTTGTATGTGACTGTGTTTGTGCTATTCACGTGGTTCTCAAGACTAGATATTTATTGGACTCATTTACAGCAGAATTGTTTTATTGAACTGTCACTAAGAAGAATAAATCTTTATCATACATTATATATATTTTTATATAATAATGACAGCAGTTAAATTTGAAAGAATCAATTACAGGGGCTGATGCAGCAGAACAGTTCTTGGTTCTCAGATATTAACATTACATGTAACAGTTGTCCATCATATGCAAACTACACTTCATTACCTGTAGAAATTTCAAAGCCACTTGACTTAAGTTCTAACTGAATGAGTTAATACATTAACACACACAAGCACATGTTTTGCACCTGTAACAGCTCCAATCTTAAGACACAAAAAAAATCTTCCCTTGATAAACATTATGCATTAGGCAAAACATATGAAATGTTCCCAGAATGAAAAATATTTTTATTGCATTAAGACAGAAGGTTCCATAGCCATCAGTTAATGAATTCAACGTTGTTCTCCTATTGATGATGGAGAGTTGCCCCTGTACAAGTCAGGAATAGCCATTCTGTAGTTACAGAAGTTCAAACTCAATGAAAATAGCTGTATCCTTTTGGTGCCTGTATCTGTAAATCCAGGAATAAATTTTGTAGCTAATTTGTCTAATTCTGAAATCTTTGCTTTCTGTATGGCAACAGTGTATATTATTTTAAAAGTTCTCTTTATATTCTGCTTGGAATTTGTTTTTTACTTTAAGAGTTCTCAGTAAAACTTTCTGAGAATAGCATTTCATATTTTATTACTAAAACTCAAGACAGTCAGAAATGTAAGCACTGCATTCAAACACGCAAAGAACATTTTCAAAGTGCTTTTCAAGAATTCACCTATACACTTTGCAAGAGTTGCTGAGCTGTTGTATATTCCTAAGTAGCTCTCTGAAAAAGCCTTCTATAAATCATTTTAGCAACTATGATACATGTAAAACCTTGGAAGCATAGAAACTCCAAAGACTTATACTATGAAAAACATCATGGACCTACAGAATGTGTAAGTCAGAAAGTCTTGCGGCAGTACTAGGTGCATTAAGCAGTTTTGGAAACTTCACTCATTTGGTGTAAACAATACAAGGAACCTTGAGAAAATGCATTGGACTGTGTATATGCCAAATTCATAATCTTGATTGTTTTGGCTGAAGAAACAAAGCAAACGAAGGAAAAAAAAAGGCTGGAGAAAATGCTTCAGGGGACAGAGGAAACAACTAGATCAAAGAACTCATGATTCTTTGTCTGGATCTGTTAACTCTTTATGCAGCTGATGTATAACACTGTAGTAAGCTAGGAAGTGTGGAAGCTGATCATTATTTTACTAGACATACTTTGTAATGTGGTTTTTAATAACTTGTACCATCAAACATCCATTTGTGTAGCCTAACTTTACTTGTTTACTCTGTCTTTAATACAATTATGTCTTTATTTTTAATGTAAAGCAAGACTACAGGTGTAACAATAGGGACAAAACTGAAAGGGTTCAGGAAAATGAACTTCACACTTGTCACTGGCTCCGACACCTGGTTGGAGGCCTGAATAGGATACCCTGGAGAGGGTCTTATGCTGTGAAATAGTGACCTCTCATTCTCTTTTCTAAATTAAAGGTCTTGGCTTGATATTTAATATAATAATAATTCTGATATCTTACTACTTTATGGTTAATTCCTAGCATAATACAATAAAATCCCCAACTGAGAGTTTCCTAGCTTGGGGCCAGATGAGTATTTTGAGCAGCTCAGGTAAGAAACACAACTGGAACTGCTCTGGGTCAGATAAGTCATCTTCATTCTTTCCCTTATGGAGGAAGAGGTCTCAAGAAAGAGCTGTTCTGGGTAAGAAGACAAACTCACACAGTAGTTAACATAGTGACATCCCACACTGAATACATTGAATATCTTTAACTCTCCTTAATAGAACATGAACATTTGAAAGCAGTGTAACATCATTCTAGTTATAAGTAATCATCCTTTATCTGCATGTATTGTGAAAGTGAGATTTATTAAATCCTACTGCTGGATTTTTTGAAAACCTTTGTCTTTTTTCCATCAGATCAAACTTTTACAATGCTTAAAATATTCTGTTCCTGACATAGGATCAGAGGATTTTGTATTCTGTTGGCAGTCAGTGCCAGGTATATGAACAAAGGCTCAGTTAAACTTGCAGTGCTTGTACAAGAGTGATAGTCTATACTTAAGACATCAAACAACAGCAAGAACACCAGGGCCCAGGAACAAAGGGACATTCAACTACCCCTGATCAGTATCTTAAAGGATTCCATATATAATGCCAATTTGGTAACAGAGCTTTTGGTCCGGGTATCCTTAGATTAACTGCCTTCATTATAATACCAAAAATCACACCCACAGGTGAGGAAGACCCTTGCCCAGGTGAAGACCATTCTCCTTTGTGTATACTATAGGAAATAGAATGACAGAGCAGAAATTGTAATCATATGTGAATGTGTGACCAGTTATTGTAGAGGGGAGGGTCCTGTTATGTGATTTTTGTGTATAAATGTAACATGAATCATGCTGTCAGGTGTGCTTGATTTGTGGAAAACCATCAAGCACCCAGGCTTGCAGAACCCTTGTGCCCAGGAAGGCTAATGGCATCCTGGGGTACATTAAGAAAACTGTGTCCAGCAGGTCTAGGGATGTTCTCCTCCCCCTCTACTCTGCCCTAGTGGCATCACACCTGGAATACTGTATCCAGTTCTGTGCTCTCCAATTTAAGAGAGACAAGGATCTATCAGAGAGACTCCAACGGAGAGCTACAAGTATGATTAAGGGACATGAGCATCTCCCCTGTGAAGAAAGACTGAGAGAACTGGGGCTGTTTAGTCTTGAGAGGTGAAGGCTGAGAGGGGATCTTCTTAATGTCTATAAATATGTGAAGGGTAGGCGTCAAAAGGCAGGAGCCAATCTCTTTATTGTAGCGCCCAGTAGTAGGACAAGGAATAACAGGTATAAACTTGAGCATGGAAGGTTCCACCTCAACAGGAGGAGAAACTTCTTTACTGTGAGGGTGTCAGAGCACTGGAGCAGGCATCCCAGAGAGGTTGTGGAGTCTCCTTCTCTGGAGACTTTTAAAACTGTCCTGGATGCGTTCCTATGTGGCACGGCCTAGGTAATCCTGCTTTGGCAAGTGGGTTGGACTAGATGATCTCTAGAAGTCCCTTCCAACCCCTAACATTCTATGATTCTTTGGTTCTATGATTCTATGAACCCTGAAATAAATAAGCAATGTCCCTCCTAAGTGTGTGAGAATTGGTCTGTTTGAACACCGGGTAACAAATCCCATTTTTGGACAACATTCTAGAAGGCAGAACTACCTCTTCCCTGTATGTGAAAGTCTTAATCATGAAGGGGGTTGTCTGTCTGGCTCAGTTAACTTTAGATTATTTTCTGCAGTTTGAGTGAGAATGTTATAGTGTCCATACTTTTCTAGACCCTGGTAGCTACTGTGCTTAATTCAAAGACAGGTGTGTGGTTTTGATCTTCCCCAGATTAGGTTGGGGCTCTGAAGTCATTGCTGTAGTATAATGTCTTACAGAAGTATACAACATCAGATACAGAGGTATAAGAGCAGAGCATTCTCACTCTTGCTGTTTCTGTGGTTTTTAAATGGAAAGAAGGGGGCAGTCTTTAGAAAATAAAGATGATGCCTATGTGTAGGAGGAAGCAATGAGGCAAAGACACAACAGTGAATGAGCATTTTTTCTGTCCTCAGGATTAGATGCTTCTCTGTCCAGCATTTCTTATTCAATGCATCCATCACTCAGTGTCCTAGATGGTGTGAGTTTTCTTAGATATGCTTGAAACTTTGCTGTATTGACAGAGAGCTTTGAGCCAAACCCTTGTCTACAAGGTTCAGTCTGGGATCCAGTGACAATAAATTTCACTATCATAAGCATCATCTATTTGCCTATGTCTATACTGATAAAATAAACTGCCAGGAAATTTTCTTGCGCATTGACAAACTTTTCTCTCTTTTTTTTTTTTTTTTTCTTGTGTGTGTGTGTGTGTGTATATGTTCAGTGTACTACAGCAGTCCCTGTCATGACTTCAGCGTGGACAAGCCAACACTCCTTTAATTCCTTTCTGGCCTCAAGAATTGTCATAAACCATGGACCATTCCCAGCGGAGCTTAGCAGCATGGTTGCCAGCCATTTTACTCCAGATGGCACCAGCATTAGATAACAATTCTGAGCACAGTCAGTGTAGCATTATAGACATGGAAATAGTGGTTTGAACCCATGCCATTTACACAGTGGATTAACATTAACACAATGGACAATTAAGGGAAAGGAGGAGAGCAATGTTACTGGAATGGCTAAAATCAAAGGACCACAGCTGATGTGGATGAAACTGACTTGATACTTTTGCCTTTTGTGAAAGAAATCAAGAGATTTGCATAAAGGAGATATTTTTTCTTTCAAAAAGAAGTAGAGAGCTTTCTCTAGTGCACACAGATGTTGACAACTTCTCTTGATGGACTCCACCTTAATGAATCAGTCTAATAAACAGCAGATGACCAGTGCTGGAACAAATGTTCCACATTGAAATGGAAAAAACAGCCACCAACACAGATAGAATTTGTGGTGTCACTCCATGAGTACTACCCACCACTGACTAGTAGGATGACCAGTGTCAGTCACATGTTGAGAAATTTAAAGAAACTTTGGACCTGCAGTGTATTTACTCCCTCAAAAAATGTAAGAAATAAAAATAAAATAAGTAATTTTGTAACATTTTAGCGAGGACTTTAAAATGGGAAATTCTAGGGTTAAGGTCCTTTACTAAACAACATTTTTATCAAGTCTGATAATAATCTGATTGTTATAGGAAAACAATGCAATGAAAATGCAAACTCCTTCACACACCTCCTATGAATTTTAATAATGATGGAGATAGTCATGCCTGCACTTTTACATTAACAGTTTTTAGTATCATAACTGGAATCAGTCCTCCTTCAAATTAAATTAATAATAGGCAATTTTTAATGAATGTAGTATTTAGCAGGTACATGAGCTCTAAAGAATATTCTAAGGCTGATCTCTGTAGTGTCTGTTATAATAGGTATTTAATATGGATGAATTTCAACTTCAGTTCTAATCAAACTTTTCTACTGCTGTATTATCATGCAAAATCCTTCTAGGTGATATTCCTCATATTTGATCTTAGTCCCAAAACATTTAAAAGTGCAATCAAAATGAGTGCAAATGTTTCTGAGAGTTTTGGGTGCATGGAAGAAATGGAGAATTTTTTTTTCCAACAAATATTTTTGACCAACTGTCACGATTTAACCCCACCTGGAAACTAAGCTTCACACAGCTGCTCACTCACTAACCCCCGCGGTGGGATGAGGAAAAGTGAGAAAACTCATGGGTTGAGATTAAGACAGTTTAATAGGGAAAGCAATATCTGTTCATGCAAGAAAAGCAAAACAAGGAATTCATTCAGTACTGATCATTGGCAGGAAGGTCTTCAACCATCCCAAGGAAAGCTGGACTCCATCTCATATAATGATTATTTGAGAAGACAAATGCCATCACTCAGAACATCCCCTCCTCCCTTCTTCCCTCAGCTTTACATGCTGAGCATGACATCCTATGCTTTGGAATATCCCTTTGGTCAGTTGGGGTCAGCTGGCCTAGCTGCATCCCCTTCCAACTTCCTTCACTCTATGCAAGCACTGCTCATCAGTAACTAAAACATCCCTGTGTTATCAGCACAGTTTTCTTCAAAAACCCCAAACGTAGTCCCATAGCAGCTACTCTGAAGAAAAATAACTCTACCCAAGTCAAAATCAGCACACAAATACTATCAGATTGTTACAAAATACTGTAACATTTTCCTCTACCCATAAGCCTAATGAGGAACAGTTAGATTCATGGATTTGTTTCTAATACCAGACCTTCCCAAGGAAACATCGGAAGAATCAGAACAGCTTTTTCTTACAGGTGAACAACTTGCTTTGCCATCTTGCTTTGCCCTTCAGTTAAACTCCTATTTTTACTTTATTAATATATGCTTCATAACTGGTAATTGTAAGACTCCTTTTTTGGGAACTGGTCATAATTTGCAGCTGTCCTTCAAGGAAATATTCTTATATGTTCCTTGAAATGTTTCTTTGCCTTTGCTTTTTGGCAAGGTGCACTAAAAGCTTTGTAAAAATGTGCTGAAAGCATACTTTTATACTGTTACAAAACTTGATAAATTATTCATGGGATGAACTGTAGAGGCATTTTTTTTTTTAATATATTTTATCTCTCTGACTTGCTAGAAACCTTCATTATCTCTATAGCATATTGAAATACTGATTTGTTTCAGTATTAAAACTCTAAAAAGTTTCAAATGTCCGTAAGAAAACCTCTACCTGTGAAACCTTTCTCTCACTATTAAGCATGACACCACTTTTTCTCTTCAAAAAATAGTTCTTGACACTTGAGTGGGCACAAGATTGTCTACAGAGCCATGTGATCACATAGTATTCCACCAAGAAAGTTGTTACAAACATGTCATCCTATATTCCCACTGTAAAAAATGCATTTGTACTTACTGTATTAAAAAATACTCTAATGAGTCCTTTTCCCAATACAGCTATGTAAAATCCTATTCATTAAAATGGCCAGGTGTTCTAATTTTCAGGTGTTCCTACTGTATATACTAATTTCCACTTTGCTACATTTTCTCATACATAATGTATTAAACTGCCTCTTGTTGAGGGAATGTTATGTTCTTTTACATGTGGTGCAGCACTGAAGAGAGACAGAAACCCATCTCACTGCTTGAATTTTAAGTACCTTTGAAGCAATTACAAGTTCAAAATGTTTTGGAAAGTAAAGAAACATTTTTGAGGACAGCCATATCTGCTGAAACATTTTCTGAATAACCATGACTATACTTGGCAAGGTCAACCTTTCTGGAAATTGTACTGTTATCATAATTTGTTCTTTATTTTACATCTCATCTTTTGGATATGTACAAGACTGATGGATGGAGAAATCAGTAGGCTCCTGAGGGACAGGACAAGAAACGAAGAATTGTTGAGAAAAGCTACAGAAGCTAAGAGGAAGAAGCAAATCGAAGAAAATGTGCAACTGGAATCATAAGCAATAAAAACAATCTAAGAGTAACTCTGCTGCAGGCCAGTGGCTCTGACCAGCAGCTGGTATGAATTGTCGAGGAATCTATTCTGGGAGTCTAAAAAGACAGTGTCAGAATCATTCTTGCTGGCCTTCCACTAGTATTGGTATAAAGTTACAAAGAAAGATATTGTAACATGAGTTCAATAAACACAATACCAAATTCTGAAATATTCTGTCAGAAAAGACACTAGAGAATGGCATGCACTGAATACAATTAAATTTCCACCTGCACAGAAATGCCTCAGAATATTGCATTGTGCATAAGCTGTGAAAGTTGAAATGATCTACCTGCAAGTATTTTCATTCCACTTCAGACTTCATGATAGTTTTCATGCTTCAAGACATTATGTTTTCTTTGAAAATAAGTATTCAAAGTAGTTTATCCAGGATACAACGTATACATTACATGATATTATTATCTGATAACAGAGAAATGACACTTTATTTCTTGCTTCCTCTTCCAACTATTTATGATTATCTACTGTGTTACAAAACTGAAAAGACAGCCAATGTTAAATCTCCTGACATATTGTGATACTCGGTTTTATAGGAAAGAAAATATGAATGACAATACTGATCGGATGAAAGTCTACAAAGTTCCAAAACTTCCAGCACCTTTACTTTTTAAGTTACAACATGTGTCAGAATTCATCTGTGTATTAAGTCTTTCAGGTCAGGGCATAATCTTTTGTGTAATATGCCCCATAATGACTGTCTTATGCTATGACTTTTGGGTGCAATGGATACAAAACTTTAAAATTTAAACTTAGCAGTTACTGTTTCATAAGAGATAGCAATAACCAACATATAGAAGAACAATAATGATAAAGAGAGCTCTACCTATTGGAAAAAAAATAAATGATGAAGCAACTGTTCTAAATCCTGCAGGAAAATAATGTACCCTATGCCTTATTCTCTCTATATTTGTTACTCTATATATGTATGCAGGCAGGTAACTTCAGTGTAGGGGAATTCCTTGTTGAACAAGGAATTGAGATGGCCCTTTAAGGATTGGACAACACTGACTGAGTTATCCTGAGTCCTGAGTGTTCTTAAGATCACTGTGAAGGACAGCAAGGGCGGGGAAGCCTGTCACTGAGCCAGCAGGAGAGTGGAATGTGAAGGAGCTGTATTATCTGCAAGAGAGGTGTGTACAGAACATGTACCCGGATGCATATAACCAATTAGCTTAGAGTTTACTATGTGTGCTTGTAACTGCTATCCAATGAAAGTAGTGAATGTACCCATGGACAGCTTAGGAGACTATATAAGCAAACTGCGTAGGAGAAAAAAGAAGGACGATATGTAGCCATATTGGTGTGATTGTCGTTATTTGGCCGGCTCCCCGAAGGGACCCTCTTCACTTCAGAATTTTTTTTAAGTTAAGCTTCAGATCTAAAGCTCATAGTGTCATCCATTTTTGCAATTTAAGCTCAATGCGTAAGTTTTCTGCACAATAAGCAATCACAGCAAAATAGCAAAAGTCCTTGAATGGAAAGAAAGAGGAACCAGTCATAAGGAATGAGTAGCCTTTTCTTACAGTGGAAGGAGGTCACTGTGGACCTTTCCAGAGATATATTCTGTGCTTGTGCTGTATTGCATCAAATAACTTTCATATGACCTGAAAAAAATGAGTGAATAGTAAGGTCAAAAGAAGTGTAGATGAATGAGTTATTCAGTGTAGCAAGAATGAGAAACAAGTGGGAAAAACTGCAGGAAGACCTTACAAGGTATATAAGTGTACAAGGAGATGAAATCCAGAATAGTTGGACAAAGATTCATGCAGTTTAAAAAAAAAAAGTCTCTTAAATTCACCTATATTATGCTGTCAGCTAGCCACTGTCAGTTAGGACACTTGGGGGGGTTGAGAGCTGGTTCCATGAAAATGGCAGTTTGATACTCAGTAGCAATTCATAGAGTAAAATAGATGTTAAGCTTTTGTGGTGGACTGAGCTTGGCTGTCTGCTAGAGGCAGAGCTATGCTGTCTCCTCCTCCTCAACAGAATGGGAGGAGGGGGAGGTCAGTTGGAAAACCTTGTGGATTGAAATGGAGACAGATCGTTTACCAATTATTGTCATGGGCAAAACAGACTAAACACTTTTTCAGGGAAAAAGCTGTGTGCATATGTTGGCTTCCTTTTATTCAGTTTTCAACTCACTATCAGTGAAAAAATGGGGACTAAAGTTACACAGAATCACAAAATGATAGGGGCTGGAAGGGACCTCTGGAGGTCATCTCATCCAAACCCACTGCTAAAGCAGGTTCACCTGGAGAAATCTGCACAGAAACACATCCAGGAAGGTTTTGAATATCTCCAGAGAAGGAGACTCCACCACCTCCCTGGGGAGCCTGTTCCAGTGCTCTGTCACCCTCAAACTAAAGAAGCTCCTCCTCATGTGTAGATGTAAGTTCTTATGTTCAAGTTTATGTCTATTTCCTCTTGTCCTGTCACTAAGCACCACTGAAAAAAGACTGGTCCCATCCTCCTAATGCACACCCTTTAATTATTTATAAGTACTGCTAAGATTGCCCCTCAGTCTTCTCTTTTACAGACTAAAAAGATCCAACTCCCTCAGCCTTTCCTCATAAGGGAGATGTTCTAGTTCCCTGATCATCTTTGTAGCCCTTGTTGCTCTCCTTTGGTAGTACAGAGCTGCTGAAAAACATCGGAGGCTCCTGTAATTCCTTTGAGAAATATCTAATTGAGAAGTAAGCAGCAATGAAAGAATAATAAGCACAGATACAAACACTACAGACAATTGCAAATTGCAGCATTAAAAAGTTGCGGCATCAACATCTAGCCTCTGCAGCAAGACTTTAGCTAAAAATAGGTTATATAATGAATAACTTCTGCTTGTGCAGTTGTGACTATAATGCATAAAAGAGACTTGAAATCCATCAGAAAGGCTTGTGGGAGAAAATAATCAAAATCTATCTCCTCATAATCATAAATTTACTTCATGCTGTTCATCTGTGGAGCTTTGATCTATTCTGCATGGGAGATCAATAGCAGCCTGACCTTTTTCCTGAGCAAAGCCACATTCTAATTCTATAACCTTCCTGAGGTTCTCAGTCAGTGACTAATTTTAGCTGCATTTAATCCTGATATCACTAAGATGTTCAAATCCATCTCTGATTTTCCACTTTAATCTACGGAGTTAGGGTCTTTTAAATCTTGATATCATAAGGTAGATGGAAAGTATCAGTTTCATTTTGATGACCCAGAGACTTGTTTTGTGTCACAACCTCTATATTATTTAAACCTATGTGCTGTTGCTTTTTTTCTTAGTGTGAGTATAGATCAGTACCTTACATCATATTAGTCAAGCTTGACTTACTTTTTGTAGTCTTTTGCTAGTGAAAAAGATTCCAAACATGACTTAAAATCTCCTTTTTAACCATACACACATCAGTGAACTCTACAATCCAGTGTCTGATACAGCTAATCAAGATTAATGGATTCATTTACCAGATGGTTACAGTGTTATTAAAATGCAAATGATTGGTTCCTTCTAATTCTTTAATATCACATACAATTAACCTGGGGGACTTGTGCACTTTCTTGTGGTTTTGGTACTGTACACTTCAGAAGTTTGGGGAACAGAAGCAAAATCGGGTTTTTTTTCTCCAAATAGTTACATGAATAGTAGGATTGAAAAGGTAGAAGTTGTGAGCTGAAAATTAATTGGAAAATGGTGGGGTTTAGAACCACTAGATGCAGGAATATAGAAGGGATGGAAAGAAAAAAAAATTAGACAGAATTGCTAAGATGAGAATACTTCTGGTAGTGAAAGGAGGGAGGGGGGATTACAAGTCTGACCAGAAACTTCTAGTCAATACCAGTTAATAATAATGTTTGTTCTCAACTTAGCCAAAGGAAAATAAAATAAAGGAGCCAACTGCTCCTATGCATCTAGAAAAGCAGCCACCACCACTTTCAGACTGTTTATTGAACTACATTCATTTATCCACAGGGAATTAGCAAGAAAAATTCCTAGCTCCAAGACCTTGGCAGGCCTCATGTAAGGCAAGCTTAATGTAAAGATGCTCGAAACTTTTGAGATCGATTCACTCATTTTGCCTAAAGCTTCCATTAAGAACATAAACTATTTTCTAAAGGCAATGGTGGAATTATTGTATCTGACAGTTATATTATGCTACCTATAACCGGAATGTGTCTAATTCAATTTTTTTTGGTAAAGTTTTATATTTTCCTTTTGTTTCCTGAACTTTTAGTGGTATTACCTAGTTCTAGTATTGTATGGAATTAAGAATAATCATTCCTTCTTCACCTAAAATGGTATCTCCTAGGTAGAGATAGTGAGGTTTCTTCAGCTTAACAGATACTTAAAAGTATATTTCGGGTATTTGATATGAAAGGACCATACAGATTTTGTATGGATTTATTTGTTAAATATAATATTTGTTAAATATAATATGCCTAATATGTCTACATGTGAATTTTCCAGTTTACAACATTTTCTTTAGCATAGCCTTTTATTTAAAACAGTGTCTTACTGGGAGAAAGAATCACAGAGTCATAGGATAATTAGGTTGGAAAAGAAATCTGAAGGTCACCTTGTCGAACTTCTCACTGAAAGCTGCAAAGAAAAATAGATGTTATTGCTCAAGGCTTTGTCCAGTTAACTTCGGATAATTTAAAAAAGATGGAAAGTAGAATGTTAGAAAAATGGTGCTGGAATTTAATTATACTGAATTTGAGGACTTGAACAATGAATAAATTGTTGTATCTTCATATCTTTACAAAATGGAAGAAAATTTGATATATGACATTTATACAACTAGAAACACTACTTTACAGGGCAGCAAAATTCTTCTGAAGGCATAAGTGGAGCCCTTCCACCAAAATCGTGTTGGTAGAATATGTAAGAGTTTACAAATTTACCAAATACAATGACAGGAGAATTCCCAAAGACGTTTGCACTCTTATGTACTAATCTGCTTTGGAACACTGTCAGTAACAAGTTAGTAACTGAATACCTTTATTTCTTACATCTTGCAGGCTGAGAGGACCATATATATTGACTTGTAGCCTTTGTAAGACTATCACTTTTCTAGATATACAGGAGACAGCCATTTGGAGCAGGATGAAAATGGGATTTATTTTTTTTTTCCTCTTACGACTGAATACATTATTTTGAAATAATTTTTTGAACCTAAAAGAAGTGGTTCTTTTTTGAAGTTGACATATTTTAACCCAGTAGGCAGCTAAGCACCACACAGTCACTTGCTTATTCCTGCACAGAGAGATGGGGAGAGGGAATTAGAAACATTGGACAACTGAGATAGGAGGCCAGAGCTAAAGAGAGGAATTATGGTTGGACATAGGCAGAAGTGTTCAGAAGTTCCAGTCTTGATATAACCAGACATAAGTATTGTTTTCCTAACCTGTTTTGCAGATGGGTAGTGCACTTTGTAAATGCAGATGATAGACTACCTCATCACAAGTAAATCTGCTCAGAGGGACAACTCCATCATGATGTCCCTTGTGAAATCTGACTTCACGTTAACTGAATCTCAGTCTTGCTACTCCATTAGAGTCCAACTACCTAAAGTACCTGTCAAGCAGTAAGTATTCACCTTATCCAGATAGATGCAGATGTAAAACCGAAGAATGCACATAGACATTTTTATTGTGTGCATCCATTTTTCTGTTCACACCTATTCCATCTGTTTAACATTGCTGCCTTCCATCCTGTGTATCTTATGCCCCTTAGCTGTGAAAGTAGAGATGAGAAATGGGACTATCTGAACCAAATCCATTCCTGGGGGCTTTTGCTGACAAAAATTATATATAAAAATATGATTGCTACAGCACTGGAGAGGAGGGATTAAGGAAGTCTGAGCTGTAAAATTGTGTCTTTCCTATCATTCTCACCACAGGTTAGCATAGAGGAAACAAATTTAAAATCAGTTTCAAAGAAAAGTAAAAAGCCCAAACAGATTTAAGTCAAATCTGTGCTTTGAAGTACTACATCCTATTTTTAAAAATAAATTCATAATTGAACTGAAACATTCTATTTTGTTTAAAGTGTCTTTTTCTGAGTAGGCCTTAAATTGTCTTTCCTTAAAATATAATTAATTTCCGTGTCAATGTACTGTCTCAATCAAATCTCTCTTGCCTTTCTAATCAGCTCTCTGTTACAATTGTTTTTTATCTTTATCTTTATCTTTATCTTTACTTGCGGTACAATAAAATATGTAAGAGAATTAATTCCTACATTTCTGTGAATATGGTACTCTGGAAAGCAAAAAAAACAACAACCAGGCAATTATTAACTCATGTATAGAAAGAAGATGAGGAGCAGAGAAAGCATGAGGAGTTTGACCAAAATGTTATGATTTCCATTTCAATTGATAAATTTTCTGAAAGACATGGAAGATAAGATGACAATAAACTTTATATATGTCTTAGACAACAGCTCATTTCCTAAGGTAAAGTCACACGAGTAAGAATTCTCCTTGTCTAGGAAAAGGCATGATCCCATTATTTTCCGTGATGACATATACTTAAAGAGCATAACTCTGGATAAGTTTGAGAAACAAACTTTTCTAACCACAGTTGAAGCAAGCATACAGGACTGAACTAAAAATAGTAAAAATAAGTCTACCTGACATGATGCTGACTAGTGCAACTTAGTTTATTAGCATTTAATTACCATAATGCTAATTAATAGTAATCCTTCCTTCCTTCCTTCCTTCCTTCCTTCCTTCCTTCCTTCCTTCCTTCCTCCCTTCCTCCCTTCCTCCCTTCCTCCCTTCCTCCCTTCCTCCTTTCCTCCCTTCCTCCCTTCCTCAAATGAAACACTTCTGTGTTTTTTTGTAAGTCCTAATGATTACTTTGCTACTATGTTGACCTTCACCTATTAGGGAAGGAATCTAATTTAGCTGGATTACAACCTTATCAATCAAATGTTTGTCACGATTTAAAAGCAGTACATAGACTAAATGAACTCAGACACCAAAACACTTCACTGACTGATACATGCGGTTCCATGAATCACATGACTTCCATGTTTCTCAAGGAAGACAACATGGGCCAGGAGGAAGGTCGGGGAGGATTGCATGCCATGGGGTTTTGCAGCTGGGGCCAGGTTGCTGGATATGCAGAAGTTTCTCTGATCCTTTCCCCATGAACTGTCCTGGATTTTTCTCTCCCTTTCTCTCAGTGGACCCACCCTCCACTGAGAGATGTGATTGGTTATTATTTAGGGTATGGAAATACCTGACTCCTGACTGAGACATGCATATCCCCAAGGCACTTGATACCAACCAGGCTGTAAAGTCTCAAAGGCTCTCCACACCTTTGCAGCTGTCCCAGAAACTGATAGTTTGTGCAGGAGCAACTCTCCTCTTGTAACTGATTGAGTTCCCTGAGTTCACTATAGGGTTAGCGAAGGTTCATATGCTACCTATGTTGTCATCCAGGCCCAAAGCATGACAATCATCACAGTGCAGCAGTACTAGGCTGACGACATTATTGATTAGTTTGATGGTGTTGCCACTGCCTTAAATATTTCTGCAGTTTGTGTTGTGGATGTGTTTCCTTTTCTATATTCTGTTCATTAAGACATTTGGTCTTATTAAAGGGAAATATTCAGTTATATGTATGACTTTAAGAAGTTTGATTACATGATCTCCTTAACTTTTCTTTCTAAGGCAATCCTATGACTTACTGAGCTTGCTGCATCACACATGTTTAGTTTGTGAAGCTTTGTGGTGAGGTCTTGAGAGAAAATACTGTTCTTCCCTTCCAGTTTTCTGTGTTCACCTATTCCTTTGATCTCTTTGTCTGTGAGAGACACTTTGTTTCTCTTTGAAGAAGGAGGCAGATCAAAGAAATGTCAAAACAAAAGTGTTGGAAATTTGACAAAGCGATAGAACAGCTGTGACAAGAAAATAATACTAGCTTTAATCAATTAGTAAGAGATACCAGATCTCTGCTGGAGATAAAATAATTTAAATGAAGGGCATGGTAAGGACTGGGCTTGTGACTAGACAGGAGCAATCATGTTGTTAACACCTCTAACTCCACCCAGAAAGACTTACTGTAACTATTGGTCGCTATACAGTATGTACCTGTCTTATGCAGGGGATGAGCTGGAGTTTAGGGATAATTTTTAACTGTATTGTAGGGGATTTGAGCAATTTTTGTGGGTAGGAGGAGCACAAACCTATTCAACATTAAAACTACCTAAATTAGTAGTTAGGATATATATTCAATTGGAAATGTGTGTATATTGGTATAATCACCATTTCAGAAAAATTTAGCACAGGTGGTGTATTGTGTTGGCATATTTCCATCTGTCATTATCAGTTTCATAGCTATAAAGAAGAAAGTACATTGTAAATATACTCTACTGTGATTATATTTTGGGGTGCAGGTATCTTCAATCTGGAATTCCACAGCTTTGCTTTCAAAAACTTTGTGAATAGAAATTCTTAGTAAAGGCTATAGCAAAACTTCCACTTTGTGTTAAAATTATTTCACAGAGGATGCTAAATACATTTACATTGTACATTTCTCAGTCATTTTAATGTTGAATTCACTTCATTTGAAATAATATCATCATCATTTGAAGTCGGAGAAAGGTACTTAAACCACAGAAAGAAAATCAGGAAGACAAAAAAAAAACCCAGTCGTCCTGAAGCGCTGTTTCATAATTCTTAATATTTGCCTGACAGTCAAACTTGGGATTCATAATAGGTTTTTGTTGATAAGACTTTGTTATGCAGAGAATAACAAGACATGGGTAATTAAACAGGTGAGAGAAGCTGCTTTATTTGTTTGTCTGGAGTTTCAAGAAGTGAAATGCATAGAAAGGAGAAAAACATTTTTAATCCACATGCTTTTCTCTGAAATAAAAGCTAAATAAAAAATACACTGAAAGTCAAGATAAAAGGATTATTTGTCTTTACAAAATGCCTGACAAGTAAAATATTATTTCCAGAAAAAAAAAAAAGGGGGGGGGGGGGCTACTTTTAAAGACCATAAATTCTATCATATTTAGGAGATTATTGTCTATATTCAATTCCATCTCACTAAAATGTCTAGTCATTCTATCTTGCAAGATCCTTCTGAAGCTCTCCATGCTGGCTTCTCCCTTCAATGAAAAAATCAGCTTAGTACCGTGTCCTGATTTGGGTGAGAACAGAGCTGGTTCTGTTCAGTGATTTTACTTTTCAGCTCAGTTCTTCTAACTAACCGCACTGTCTGAAGTTAGCAGCCTGTTTTCAGACAGTGTCTGCTGCTGGCAGTGATAACACTCCATGTTTAGAGTTACTGTCAAGGGTTGGTGTGCAGACCAAAGCCACTGCTGAATCTTGTGTACCACACTGGAGGGTGCAGGAAAGTGAAAGGCCGCACCTGCAGGCAGGAGCGGACAGGGCAGGTGACCCTAAACTGACCAACGAGGTATTCCATCCCACCTACATCATATTTGGCATAAAAAAGAGGGATCTGGAGGGTGTATAGCTAGCTTGCTTGCTTGGTCACTTCTCTCTCTGGGAGCTCCCAGGCTCTTCCCCCTCTTGGACCGCTTTGACAGCATTGCTTGGCTTGGCTCAGGTCTTCTTTCAGTTCCTTCCTTGGAGCATCCAAGGAGGACTCCATTCTGTCTTTGATCCCAATCAGTGTACTCCTGAATCTGGTACCAGAATCCAGCTCCTGAACACAGCTCCTGTCTGCTGCGGGGCCCAGGCTGGGATTCCCCTGGTGCCTGCTCCACAGCATCAGTGGTGACGGTGATGTAATTACCATCAGGGGCTTGGGTTCGATACTGGTTTTGTATATATTTGTACATATTCTAGTTTTATTATTATTATTTTCATTTTCATTCAGGCTGTTCTAGTTTCATTTTCTAATCGCTAAGTCTGTCACCCTTATTCCCCTTCTCTTCCCCTTTGGGGAGGGAGGGGAGTTAACAGAGAGCAACTGTTATAGGTCTAAGGGGGCACCCTGACCCTAAACTGTGACATAATGTTAGCAAACTTTAGCATCTCATTCTTAATCTCTTTTTTTGATATCATGTTAAAATAGGTCAAATAGCATTACTCGCAACACAGAGAATTTCAGTATTTTCCTGGTGATCTCATTCCACTCTAAAAAATGATCATATACTTCTATCCTCTACTTCTTGTCTTTTAACCTGTTATATATTTTTGTGAAATTATTCTATAGCATCCGTAAAAACGCGATGATGAACCTCACCGGAAGACTTGCAGAAATCGAATTAATCTGCATTAATCAAGCTGCCATACTCTTGTTAATTCATTAGAAGAAAAAATGATGCAGAGTTGGTCCTGTCAGACTTACTAGAATTTAACCTGTCTCAGTATCTACCTCCGTGCAATTAAGGATAACCTTCTACCTTGAAATCTGGTTATTTAAATATAATCCACTAAGTTTAACATCTCCCACTCTTATCTGAAGCCCTTCCAGCGGTAGAACCAGCTGGGAATTCCCTCCAAATGTAAATCAATGTAATTCCCAGCTGCTACTAGTGAGAGATATAAATCATTCACAGTTTATGTTGATAAATGTGGCCAAGTTATATAAAACACACAGCTTCATGCTATAATTACAGTGCAAATTTTCAAAGCCCATTTTTCAAAAGTCTCTGAGTTCAGAAAAGACTAGATGACTTTCACATAATTTATGCAAAGTCACTTTTCAAATTATTCCAACACAGAAAGGTCTTCGGAAAGTAATTCTTAAATGAAGAAAGGTGGATAAATGATCTTTTCTGAATACCTTGGAAAATCAACAGTAAAGGGATTTAAAGGGAAACACATGCAGTTCAAAATCAATTAATTTAAAGGCTGAAACTAAACACGGAACTTTTCAGAAGCAAATGGTAGTATCAGGAATCGGTTATCCAAATTAAATAAGAGGCTGAAAAAAGCACAGGAGTGTTAAAGTTTCTATTTATACTGTTTTTCTTAAAAAGTTCATGATGTAACAAGAACAGAACATGAATTCTTCTATATTTACATGTCATAAAGAGAACTTTTCTCACTGGAGAGATATTGTGGCTCCTTTCTAATATCAACTATATTTTTCTTTTTGTTTACTTTTTTTAGATAAAATGTCCCCTTTCTTTGTCACACATTCCTCAAAGAACTTTATCACTCTGAAGGATTTTCCTTGTGTGCTGTTAATCCTGAAAAGTATTTTGTTTGAAGAACATTTTGCAACCAGGTAGGTCATAAAATAGCTTTTTGCTATTCTTAATTATTACAGTTTAAAGAACAGAGATCTCTTTTCTATAATACAATATTGACATATTATTAAAAAATAACTATCAAGTAGAACAAAATATTTAATATTTTTTCACATATGTAGATAGTTCTCCATCTGAATATTTGCTTTAACCTATCATAGTCTGTCAGCTAGTGAAATGCTTACAAAACTGTATACAGGGAGCTGTGCATGCCTGTTAAGATTTCATGATATGAAATGAAAAAAGGTGCAGTTTAGTCCAAAATACTGAACAAAATGCTGATGTCCCTTTTCATTTCCTTTTGGTGTATGCAACGGAATGGATGATTATTACCTTCATTTATTGTACTTTATAGAGGGTTGGCTTTAGTTATACTAATCTTCAATATGCATATTAAATCAATATGAATTCTATACATTTCGATCAAAAAGGAGCAGCTGCCAGAGCAGCTCTTTTTCTGTTTTCCCCTGACAGAAGTGTGTAGTCTAATTTAAATCATGGGTTTGGCAAGAACTTCTGATCTTACAATAAATGAATTTCCCTGAGCAAGTAGCAACAACAGAGCTCACCTGATCGATGTTTATTGGGGCAGCTGAGCCCTTGTAACAGGACAAGAACACCTTGAAGGGTAGTAAATTAAAAAAGCTTCAACGGTTTATTTTTTGCTTAAAAGTGTGCACATCTCAAAGTTTAATGTGAAGTACAGGACTCTATACAGGCGTGAAAACAAAAGTACTCTTCTGAAATGTATTGATAATTGTGGCCAACGGATATTTTTACTGGTGAAATGAGACTGTTGATAGAGTTAGTTGTAAACCTCCTCCCTCTGTTACCATCTGTATGGGGTTTACGTGCACAGGAATGTAAACATGCCCCGTGGGGCACCGCAGGGGGGGCCCCCAGTGAGGAGGGCCCGGGTCTGTCCCGAGCCAGACACAGCCGGTCCCAGCGGCCCCACCGCCGGGCACAGCTGAGCCCCTCAGCCACGGGCGGGAGGGAGCCTCGGGGAAAGCCTGGCTAAGGAAGGGCAAAACGCTGCCTGGCAGCCGGGGCTGAGGGGGCGGTGTCAGAAACGGCCCTGCCAGCCCCGGGGAGCGCGGGAGGAGCTCCAGGAGCCCCAGCACGGAGGCCCCTGGAGAGGCCCCGGTGGGGCCGGTGTCTCCGGGCGGCCCGTGGGAATCCCCAGGCTGGTGCTGGGGAAAGTGTGAGGAGGAAGGAGCAGCAGAGAACGGCTGCTGTGGCCTGACCGCAGCCTCCCCATTCCACAGACCCCTGCACTGCTCAGTGAGGAGGTGGTAAAGGATTTGGGAGTGAAGGGGTGAGGCTGAGCCTGGGAACGGGGTGAAGAAAGATGGGTTTATATGTTAGATATGTCATATCTGTCTTTTTGTTCCTTTTTTTTTATTTTACTTGGTAATCAGTTTTTATTTTACTTGGTAATAAATTATTTTTTTCCAAGATTCTGTCTGCTTGACCGACAACAGTAATCTTACTGATCTACTGACATCTTACTATTTACTGAAATCTCCGTCTGTATCTTGACCCAGGAGCTTTGCTCCTATTCTTCACTCGGGCTTAACCCACCACGCCACCTTCTTTGAACTAGCTGTAATTGCTTTCAGATTGCATGGGTTTTCAGTGAAGTTTACTATGAATAATAATTTACACTGCAGTGATGAAGTCGGTACGTGAGTCCTGGCTAGAATATGTGAGCCAGAATTAAAAAACTGTGTGTGCTGTCCACTTTTTAAAGTTAGGGACAAGGTGAAAAATACTAACAATAGGAAGGCTATAAGGAAAACAGAAAATGTCCTTCAGTGTCTAGATCAAGTAAGGGGGAAGATATTAGCAGAAGCCAGAAGGACTTCTGCAGGTAGAAGAGGAATTAGCAGATAGAGGGAAACAACATCATTGTACCAAAGGCTGAAGAAGAATTAGAGATTACAGCAAATAATTCGGTTTTCATTACAGCACACCTGGTAAGAGATACTGTTGCTGCCACTACTTCCACCAACAACTAGAAGCAGTGCAGGAGTATAAAATAGAGGAGTACATGCAGACATCATTTAAATATCCATCTACCAGGTTGTTTTATTAATCTCTCAGTGTTCTAGCTGCTGTAAAAGAAAAGAAGGGCAGAGATGAAGAGCTAATTTTGTAACGTGAAAGAATAAATACATATAAAGAAATGAAGAAATAGAAAATCCAAAGAAACCAGCAAAAGCCAGGAACATTTAATTTGCAAACATATGTTTCATTTGCAGATTATTTTACAAACTGATCATAGAGGAAAAAGAATGGGATTAAAATGCAGTAGGAGGATAATATAGACCTTCAACTAGTATTCCATCTTTTCCAAAGAGCAGAAGAATAAAGAAGAGAATCCCTGCTAATTATATTTTTACGTTTCTAGCAATAAAATCAAAAGGTCAGAATTTGAGACAGGAAGTAACGGACTATCACTATTTATACTGTCAGAACTATACTTACAAAAGAAGGTAATTGGACAAATTCTGTCATAAACTTTAGAAAGTGAAGTGAAGATAAAGAGCAGGACAAAGAATCAGTTTTTCAATAAATTGCATCAAGTGGCACAGCTGCTACAAATTTACTTCTCAATATTTTCATTTTGGTTGTATTTGTGCACGGTTTTTTTTGCCATCATATATAGACATGAAAGAACAGGAACCTCATAGTAAGTTATTCACAAAAGAAGGAAAACAATATATTTGTATAGTCTAGTTGAAACTATTTGTTTTACATAAAGAAAATCTGATAGGTAACAAATAAATTATCAGCATAATAGAACTTATTGTGCATTGATTTATAATCAGGTATGGTGATTGTATTCTTTTCTGAAGTTAAGTTTCCTGTTAATCACTGCCTGATAAGACCTTTTTAATAACATATTTATAACATATTTTCTACAGCCAAAATGTGTGCCAAATGCTTCCTTTCCTTAGGAGTGTTTAAAACTTTTAAACATTTGTGTAAATATTACTGAACCTTAAAACACAAAAACATTTTTGTGACTTAGGTAATAACACGATACAGCTCTTTTGTTATAGCTTTCCTGCCTTGTTTTTCAATTTGTGGATATGTATTTTCATCTATATTTACTTTGCATCATTATTCTTAAGCCATCCTTTACATACATTCAAAGTGGCATTTGGAAAATGTAATAAATTTAGCCCACCTAAACTTTGTATTTACATTTTTTTTAATTTTTTCTTTTCCTTAACAGGCTGGAGAAAAAGTATAAAATTTGTAGAAGGACTTCTGTATTTATAAAAAAGTTATGCTTCAAGAAAAATTTATCTTCTGGTCCTCTTAGTTTGTAAAGAACAACTACCTACATAAAATGAAATATGAGGGTGATAAAGAGTCAATTATTTTTCTATCTTTGCAGATCATGTAGCTTTGTTTTTATCTCATAATTAAGTAATAATAGTCTAGTAAAAGTGCAGGTCAATTTGTACACTAAAGTATAAAATCTCCTTTATAAGCTTTGATTTGGCAAATATTGAGACCACTTGAGTTTAAAATAGGTGTTTTGCAACAGTTAACAGTAATATAGCTTATTGTCTATAATGTGAACAAAAAAGACATTTGAAGCCAGAGTGAATTGTTGCCAAAACAACAAGAGGAATAGTTCTTGTGCAGTCAAAGCTGTTGAAACAAAAGGATCAAAGAGCAGAAGAAATTAAAAATGACATTTGACAGATGAAGGGCAAGGAGAGGAGCTTGAGCTTAAAGTATCTGCAAGGTCAATGAGATCTGAATCTGACATCTGATCACAAAACAGAAAAACAAGTTTTGTGTTCAAAGCACTAACAAATCAATATCTGAGAATGGTTGAGTCTTGCTGGAGGGATCAAGAAAGTAAAACAGCTTCTATGATTTCTGGAATTCTAGATCCTTATTTCTATTCAATAAGGATAGAGAATGTACAACATAGTTATGCATGAGAAAGAAAAAAACATCTGGAAATTAATTCAATTGGCCTCAGTATAGGAATCCATCTTGCAGCTCAACGGTTTTCAAATATATCAAACAGTATTTGATGATGTGGAAATGCAATTGACTCTTACTAGAACTTACACTGACAACAGCAATATACAATGCAACGTCAATCTTATTTCCTCTTTTGTCTTACTATATTACAGCAGGCAAAAAGAGTTATGAGTTCACATGAAGTGAAATAATGTGATTTTCTATCAGCTGAGATTACAAAATGATGTTTTTTCTTAGCTGGGGAGAGATATCGGTAAATAAAAAATATCTGCCAGAAGCAATTATGTGAAACTTTGAAACAGTATTCCCTAGAGAGAAAGATATGTACATTTTCCTGTCTAGTTCCATTAGGTGTATTCATTTCAAATCCAGACACTTTCCAATGCAAACAGAACAAATTTAATTTTGTTCAAACAACATTCCCTTCTGACACTTCATGTGCCAAGTGAGAGAAGCAATACAAAACCTCTAAGAAATTAAACATCTCTTTAAGAACAATGTAAATGCTATTAATTTACTTCCAGTAGTGGAAATTTTACTGATTCACTGCATGACTACATTCTACTTTTGCAAAGAATAAGCTGTTTCTTTCTACTTTCAGTCTTGACAGTATACGAAAAGATTTTGTCAAATTCATGAATGTCAAATAGTATATTGTAAATACAGTCTTTGTGATCACATTTGTTTAGTCTTTACTTAAAAGAGAACAGAAAGGAGTAGGTGATTCCATCACATGCAGCTCTGCTGAGATGAAGTGATATGCCCATTTTATTCATCTTATGCAATCAAAAGGACTCTTCTCAAACAGGAACAACTTGAACATATATGTATACATACACTTGACACCTACCTGCTGTGCAGTGAATGACAGATGCATCCCTGCTTGATTCATGATAAGCTATGTAATGTACTTAATGGCCACTGTAGGGAAAGCATTGAGTGAATGAAGGAAGACTTAAATAAAGCAGTAGACTTTTCTTTATGTGCATAGTTTGTGATGTTTATGGTTTGATAAAGAGTACAATACTTGGAGGAATCATCAGCTGAGAGGGTAGAATTTCACGGAGCGGGGAGAAACATAGTTTGACAAGATGACAGTAGAGAAAAAGATGCCAGGCTATGCCCTTAGAGCTTGATGTCAAGCATTTCTGTTATAAACCAGGTTTTTCCACTGCAACCCAAGGAAAGGAAAGACCAGGAATGTTAAGAAACCAAAATGGGTGAATGTGAGCCATCAGTACAACATAGTACTGAAAATGTAAATGTGGTTTTGACCCTGAAATATGTCAGAAGTACACAGACATGTACAGTGCCATTAATGTAAAAAATACAAGGCATTGCTAGGACTCTAAAATGAGCTTTATGAAATTTTGATAATCTGGGTTCAAGAAGATGAATTTAAACAGGAAGTAAGGAAGAGACAAATCTCAGCATAACTGAGGATTCAGCTTATGGAATGAAATGAAGAAAATGCAACTTATTCAATAAATAATAAATAAATAATGACTAATAAATAACAATCAGTAAAGCTAAGAAGTAATACTCCTCTGCCTAAACACAACAGAAGATGGCCACTGGAAAGGAACTATTCAAATCCAAGAACAATACTGGCATAGAAAGAATGGGTGGAGCTCGAGGCAGTTTTCAAAGCAACAAAGTTGTGAAGCAGCCTGCCAGTGTGAGTTGCCGACGCAGAAATGCTCACTAGCTCTAATGGGGAGCAATGATCAGATTATTAAGATCTTAAGTTTATGAAGAGAATTGTAGAACATGGTTTCCTGCAATATTAAAGGATAGAACCCTATGATCTGGTTCTAGCTTCAAATGCTTCCAAAATTCCTGTAATTTTTGTTAAAATATATTACTAATTATTAGGGTTGTGCTGTTGGCTGTATCCATTAGATGCATAGGAACTGGAAGATATGCAAGACCTGATGCTTCACAAAGAAAGGGGAAATTTATCTTTTGCTCTCTCTGCCCTGTAATAGGTAAGAGAATAAGCAGGAGCATCCTGCAAAAATATTGTATTTATCCTTGAGGCAATAAGGCTGCAGGAACACATGAGTCAAAGAAACATGAGAACATAGCATCTGCAGAGGGTAGACCAAGACTGATTAACAATACAAGTCTATGGAGTATACCTCTGTACTTATATGTATATTTATTGATATATATATAGTTCAAATCTTCAGCCATTTGTCCTCCAGGTGCTTCCTAAAACAGGGATTGTTTCTAATCACCTAGTAACATTTGTTCATAAACCAGTTCAGGATCCTTTTAAACTCCATTCAGATTTCAGCATGGATAGCATCTTATATCAAGTTCTCTTGCTGACTTAAAATTTGTGGAAAAGGCCATCTCTTTTCATCTGTTCTGAACTTAGTTCTTTCTAACTTCATTTAATACTTTCTAATTCTACTACAAGAGAAAAAAAGAATTGAAAACCTGCAGTTTTCTCCCCATCTCTCATTATATCTATAGACCTTTCCAGTATCCCTCTCAGTTTTTTCTTTTCCAGGCTGAAAAGTTCTACCCCTTTTTAACTCTTGCATGGAAGCCTCTCACGCTGATCATTAATCAGTGTCCTTCCCCTGATATGAGAGAAACTGCCTCACACATAGCTCTTACACTGAAGTTCAGAGCTGTAGTCCATACACTATTTTGAATGTGACCTAAAGCAAAACAAAAGAATCATATTGTGAAGATAGAAGACAGTGTAAATTTTTGAGGACCTTCTACTTTGCAGACCTTAATAAAATCTCTTAAATAAACAGAGCAAGGATTTGGGGTCATACTGTAGAATCAGTATCTTAAGTTCAGAAAATAATGGCTACTTCATAAAGACCTTTCTCTTTCATCTTGTTGCACATTTTACATACATGACCAGACAACACTGAAAGGAAGGCTACTCAGACCTTTAGCACAAAGCCAGGAACTTTCTGATTCTGAATGTTTAGCCAAATTAAGTGATAATGCATCATAATTACACAACTAGAACACACCTCTGCAAATATATTGCTACATCATACCAATCACTTCTTAACCATCTCAGTTTACCTGCTAATGCTTGTTGCGGTGAGGTCAACCTCAGGGGGAAGCCCTGGACATTATCAATACCAACAGTGAAATGTAATTTGTCACCAGTAACGACAAACACATAATCCATGAAATCCTCCCATGAACCTTCCTGCAAGAAAGCCAGAGTAGAATGTTACCTACAAAATAGGGTACTTTCATAGCTAGGTGAGAACAGATGTAAATGTTGAAATATTAGACTGGTAGCTTCATATTTGTTTATAAAGGTATTTGGCAAGTATAGCAATACATCAATGAACTACTACCTGCTTGTCTTTGATTATTATTCATGTATTGCTGTTTAAGCGTGGTGAATATACATCCAAATTCCAATCAGAAATAATGCGCTAATTCAACAGATCTTCTAGACAAATAGATACAAAATAACACTATTGACCTGCAGCAGAAATAGCAGATGTCAGTGACTGAAAGCTATAAGTGTTGTGTAATAACCCATTAAGTGATGAAATTAGTTGGATTTGAATACCTCAGTATGCTGTTTGTTATGAAGATACATTATTATTTCAGCAATGAATAGTAAGTGTCCAATGATAAAATATCAAAAGAACCCTTGATGGTATGATGAGAGAAAAGCTCACTGTACTGATAGGGGCAAATTTAGATAATTTTTTGACACTTCTCAAGAGCACATTTCAATTTACAGGCTTGAATTCCTCCATCTGACCAAAGAACATCTCTCTTAACTGAAGTCATTTGTTCACCAACCATGTTCTCATTCCATTTTGCACCAGAAAGATCTTGCTCTCCAGACACCTACAAAAGCAGTTGATTTAAACACATCTATAAGCATGTCTAGAGAGCGGTATAGAGACACTACAGCATGTTCCAGTCCAGACATGCCTCACGTGAACCTCTACTTGTTCTAGTCAGCTTGTCTAACCTCTTAAGAAAGCACATCTGTATCGTTATAGCATAACACAAATGGATATCTGTAGCTCTTAAGAGTGATTAAAAATCAATTTAAAATTTAAAAATAAAAATTTAAATCAAAGTGATTTAAATACCCAGCTTGCTCAGCAAGTGAGCAGAAAGGACTTTAGCCAGGCAGCACCCACCTCTTCCCAGATAACTTTGACCAAAGGTGTATCATTTTTTAAAAGTATTGTTTATTTACTCAGTCAACAAGGATAAAGCTAAAAGGGATTTTATGCCTGCTAAGAGCTGCTAAATGCTGTAGCCCATTAGATACAAGGCTGCTGCCACTCTCTGTTCTAAGGTCCCAACAGGCATGCATGCACAGGCACAGACAGACATGCACACCCACAGTCACAACCACCCACATCATATATACATAGATGCACAGACAGGAAAGTATTCACACAAGCACACACCACAAATGACTTCATCATGTTTTGCTCTCTGGCTGATCAGAATGAAAGCCTGTTAGAGGAAAATATACATGTGTATACTATATGGATCCCTCCAGTAGCTACTCTATCCAGCAACTGGATCTCCTGATCTCACAGGTGCTGGCATTTGGGTATGTGAACTCTAGACATCACAGCCCCACTCCAGCTACTGATACTCAGCTACCTCCAATCACTCATGCTACTGATACTCCAGCTACTGATACTCAGCTACCTCCAATCACTCATGCACTATGGATTCCTTCTAGAAACATGCACTAAGGATTCCTGGAGTAAATTACCTTAGATACTAGGTCTAGCCAATTGCTGGCTGGCTTCTGCATCCCCTGGTCTCCTAGTAGCATCATGACCAGTCACACATGAAGATGAATCTAACCAGTAGCTGGTCCAGATCTATGTCCTTACCTCTACTGAATCCCAGTAGCATTCTCTACTGGAGCTACCTCAGGCCCCTGGTCTCTCCAGTAGCCAACCTGCAAAGCATCTTTTCTCACCAGTATCTGTACCAGGATTACAGCCTCTCCAGTAGTTGGCTCCAAAGCCTCTTATCCTCCTTGACAGTTAGGGAAGCTTAATGTTCGCTGCCAGTCACACTGACACACACACACATGCACTCCAGTGTCACCAGTTGCTGGCACCTCAACCTCATGGCCCACTGTAATATGTGGTCCCATCACAGTTGTTGGGATATAGACCTCCATAGACATACATGCAAACAGATCAGAGATTCCCCTAACACAGGAAAACAAAAATTATGTTTAATAAGGAAACAGGACAGTCTGTGCTTAACCCTTTCCCTCCCTGGCTTTGGTTCCTCTCTTAAATATCCCAAGATGCTGTACAATCCAAAAATGTTCTTCCCCTACATCTCATAATCTCATGTCTCCATAAACAGTAACCCTTTTCAGTCTGGAAGGTGTTCCAGAGAGCTGCCGCCATTGATTCAAGGTGACTGGTGTCACCCTCAGTCTATGTGGCTGATGGTTCTCCAGTGACAGCCGTTGGATGGGCCACGACAGAAACTCATGTCTCTGACAAGGTTATTACAGTTTCCCCATCTGGCATTACAAAACCTTTGTGTGTGTGGGGATGGACCTTTTAAACTACTTAACAATGCTTTCCTCTTTGACACATTTCTTTTTTCTGTCAGCCCTAGGCATCCTGCTCCTGGCTGTGGGAATATCCTGGCTGATAAATCTGCACACCTTGTACAGCTGTGTGGTTGCCTCTTAGACTGATGCTGACAGTCTTCCCAGATCTACAGGCTTCATGGTTTTAGAGTGATCCTAGGCTGAGTCCAGTAAGAAGTAAACCCAGACCATCTAGCTGAAGTCAGAAAGTGCCTTCACAAATTAATAGTTCTCTACACTGTCTCTGTAAGGCTTAATATTACTGTCAGTATTTCCTTTTTGTTAGTCTTCCTTAGACAAACTCCTTTGATTTAACACCAGCTGGCCAGGGAGGATAATATTACACAGTTTAAAAAAGGGTACATGAAATATTAGCGAAAAATAAACACAATATTCTTATTTCTCCATGGTTGGGTATGACAATGCCTAAAGAAGTGCATTTGAGACAGACACACAATGATATGATGTGTATTAGCAATTAGTTATACTTTGACCAGAAATTTCTCCCTCTTCCTCTCTCTCTCTCTGTATATGTAATGTATAACATTGCTGATTCAATTAGAAAAACAACTATAATTGGCTCTAAGTTTTAATACGATTTTTTTTGGTAACAATACTATTGACTCTCCAGCAAGTAGCATGATTAAATGTACTTTGTTCCTTAAATCATTATTCTTCTCAGCCAAAGCTGCTGACAGTAGTTTTAGTCAATTTTATTTAAATAAGTTTAAAGTACGCTATAAAGACAGAAAATTAACAAAACAGAATCTGGAAAAGATCTTCTTCTTCCAACAAAGGGAAATATGTATGTCTCACAAACATTTAGGATTGTATTCCAGTCATTACTGCTGCACAGATAAACAGAGTGAAAATGCTATAATAATAAAAATAAATCACTATTTCATAAATATTTTGTGAAAAACTAGAATTTTCCTCTGTATGATGTTAAATTACATAAAAATTTAAATATTAAGTCTTCATGTAACCTCTTCTAAAGAGCAAAGGCTGACTTTTTTTGTTTTGAAACCTTGTGATAAAATTCAAAGATTCTGTGCAAAGATTCTTCTTTATATCTGCATCCATACCACAACCTGTTAAATCAAAGCATCTTAAATGTAAAAAGCACTGTGCTGCAATGCAGAGCTCTATGCTATAATTCAAAGTTGAAGTCTCCTAGCAGTCCCCCTTTCCCCAGTAACCATCAATTTATTGAAGTTACACCATAAAAGACAAAAAATAAGAGCTTTCTGGTAGCTCAGCTTTCTTTGTACACATAGAATAACTGGATTTTTAGAGAAACTGCACTTTACTCATACTCAAGACAAATGAGTTCCCTTTTTGCCATTGATGGCTTTTTGAGTTGCTAATTAAGCCAACTTTCTTAAGAGAAATCATCTCTTTACCATCACGATAAGCAGAGTTCTTCTAAAACCAGTACCTTTAACTATAAGAGAGGTATTGTTCCATCTCTTTCTCCATATTTGGATTTATTAAGAGACATCAGCCATTGCAGTCCATTGATATTTTTCTGCTTCTGTTCTTGTTTTGTGAAGAATTCCTCAGAGAAAAGCTGCAATGGAGGACTAAATGTTTATTTGGCAAATAGTGTCAGGATAGGATCACACTCTTTGCAAACAGTCTTAATCCAGTCTGAGATCCAATCTGAGATTCCACTGTTGTGTAAGCAGGATCACAGGCTTTGATGGAGGGACCAGCAGCAGCAGCACAGTCTTTTCCCTTCTTATGTGTTCAGGTAGTCCACAACGTAACAGCAGTGATATCTGACATTTCAGTTCTGGCCTCAACTGCACCCTTACTCTAACCTGCAAAGTCAAGGATACCATTGCTAAGAGAACGCATGTTTACAGCAGCTGGTCTCCACACCAGAATTTTTCCCCACTGTTTAAGGCAAAAAGCATAAGACTGACCCAACAAGATTCAGGAAAATCTTTCAGAAAAAAAGATAAATTATTCCTCAGTTGACACCTTGACTGAATATGGAATCATAGAAAGATTTAGATTTGGAGGAAGTCATCTGGTTCATACCTCTGATCAAAGCAGCACCAACTTTTAATTCAGTACCTTGAAGTGTATTTGCAAACAATATAATTATTCTTCTGGAGGTGTAATTTGATTTTCTTTCTTATTGCTTAAATAATGCCATTTATGGTTAACAAAGCAATCTGTGTTTTTCAATTAAATATATTAACAAGGAATACTGTATAATCTCTTTATAGAAAAAGTTAATTGCATTTAGCAGGTGAAGGGAAATACTGTTCTATGGTATGAAGAAAAACTTTTTTTTAACGATGTAAAAAATATTTAGTACTATTATATAAAGTAAATTACAGACAATACTTTCTCAGTTCAGAATATCTGAATTTTATCTTAAGGGTTTTCTGTTCAGGGAGACTTCTAGATCAAAAATGATAATCCAGAATATTTACCCATCAGAAACATTCAGAATTTTTAATGTAGCCCTTGAGACAGATTTCTGTAATTTAGGATTTATAGATAAAATAAGATAATTATTTAAATAGCAAACATACAATAGTGCTGTTGTGACATCTTGACAAAAGTATCCCTGAGCAAGTTCTAAGTAATGTTGACATACTCTTTTGTGAACAGACAGATATGTCCACAGGCTGTCTCAGCTGACTACGTAAAAGCCAGCCAATATAAGGTGATAAAACAAAGCTCACCCCTTGTGCCTCAGTAACAGACACAGTGATATGGTTTCCTGCCTGGAATAGCTGGATGACTGTGGGACACATGTAAATGTGTTATACAGCCGTTGCATATTTTTATGAATATTCACACATTATTTGAGAAGATTCTACTCCAAGTCCCAAATGCTAAGAGTCTGAAAAGCAAATGTAAATAATCCCACCATGACCCAGAACTGTCTGTTTCCGATAATTATTGGGTTAATTTTTGCCCTGGTTGCTCCTTACAATAAAAGAGTTTATCAAAAAATTTCTAGAGAGAATGTATTTTGCAAGCAAGTTTAGGCCACAAACAGAGCTGTATATTAGGAATGTATTACCAATTTCCTACGTATATTCAGTATGAAATATGACTCTTGAAGTCATATTAAGATTAAATTAAGTTTCTTGATTGAAGATGACTAAGTTTCTAAAAAAAAAAAAGGCAGACTGACCTGGAATAAGCAGAGTAATTTGATAAAAATATTAAAACACAGTAGCAACTTTTTCAATATTATGAAAATCTAAGAATGGCCAAGAGACATTGATTAGTTAGCTAATTGACATCCAAGCCAAAGCTAACACAAAACACAGAATAGCTGTCATTTTTTATCATTATGATTTAAAAATATATAACTTTTAGTTCTTTGGCAGTAATTGGGCTTGTTTTGATGTCCGAGGTATTTGACAATTATAAACATTTCAGGAGTGACAGCTAAAACACTTGGGATGGAGGAGAAGAGTATACTCAAGTTTATTCATGACAAACATCAGAGGAAAAATCTAGATTATAATATTTGTATATACAAATATTCTAAAAAAATTTGTATTTAACTGAATAATTAGGCTAGATTCTGAAAAATGGAAAATCTGCAGAGCACAATAAATATTGCTTTATTTGAACATATTTCCGGGGATATAAATCATGACTTCTATAGTATATTACTCTATAAACATAAACAATAGGTTAGTATATTTTATCTAGACTCTTAATCTGAACAACGCCTTCAAATTCAGCATTCCTCACCGTATATCGTTCAGATCTATTTTGTAGACTTGCAATACTTTATGAACTTCAAATCAAATTACAAAAGGTACATGTATTTAATTAGAGAATGGATGAGGTTGGAAGGGGCCCCTGGAAGTCATGTAGTCCAATGCCCCTGCTCAAGCAGGGCCACTTAGACACAGTTGCCTAGAACCATGTCCACATGGCTTTTGAATATCATTAAAAACTTAGCTGGGCAACTTATGCCAGTGTTCGATCAGTCTCACAGTAAAAAAGAGTTTCCTCATGTTCAGAGGAAACCTGCCATGTTTTCATTTGTGCCCATTGCCTCTTGTCCTGTCCATGGATGCTGAAGAGTCTGGCTCCATGTTCTGTACACTCTCCCATGAGGTATTTATATACATCGATAAGAACCCCTCTGAGCCTTCTCTTCTCTACTTCAGGCTGAACAGTCCCATCTCTCTCATTCTTTTAGTTAGTTTATGTTCCATCATGATGCCCTGGTCCTTCTCTGCAGAACTAGTTTCTAGCTGGACATCCCCTAGCATATACTAGAGCATGGGATTGTTCCTTCTCATGTGCAGTGCAGGACTTTACTCTTCCCTTTGATGAACTTTATCAGGTTCCTGTCATCCCATTTCTCCATCTTGTCCAGGTCCCTCTAGACAGCAGCATGACCCTCTGGTGTGTCAAGCACTCCTCCCAGTTGTGTGACATCAGCAAACTCTGAAATTGCACTCTGTCCCATCGTCCAGATAATTAATGAAGTTAAACAGGATTGGACCCAATATTGAGCCCTGTGGTATACTGCTAGTTACTGACCTCCAACTAGACTTTGTGCCACTGACCAGCACCCTCACTCACTGTCTGCTCATCCAGCTCATACTTCATCATAATTCTTTAGGAGGGTCTTATGGGAGACGATATCAAAGAGCTTATTGAAGTCCAAGTAAACAATAACCATTTCCCTCTCATCATTTACAAAGCCAGTCACTTCATCATAGAAGTTTGACTCCTGGTGACTTTATTGCCCTTCATGTGCCTAGAAATGGTTTTCAGGATTAGCTGCTTATAACTTTCACAGGAATCAAGATTATGTATAGTAACAGTTAATTTTGATATTTCTAAAAATATGCATATTTTATGTAGACATATATTTCTTTTATTTTTAAAATCTTCTATTATTTAAATATCATATAATATAATGGATTTTTTTCTGCATAAATATCGATTTCATTCATAAAAATAGGTATTTTATCCATTTTAACATTTTTTATTTTATACATTACATAGATTATGGAACATGTATGGAACTCCACCACGGAGTGGGGGTGAAACTCCCATGGAGTTTTCTTTATATATGAAAAAACTTTGCAGAAATGCTCTTATGGTACAAAGTAGAAAAAATAATTGGTCACCTAACAGATTTTGGTGAAAACAAATGTATGTGAAAGTGAGGGCATGAGTGAGTCAAATCCTTATCTTTCTTGATGTATCTTACAGGGGGAGTGTGAAATATCTGAAATTGCAGGGATTTGTCTGACAGGGTTCATTATCTGCATCACTAATGTGCCAGACAGAAACAGCATACAGGAAGCTCTCCACTGTCCAGCCAGTCCCGAAGAAACTGTACGTGGCATCCATAATGTCCTTTGTTGGCAACTTGAATTAATCTTGTGTGCTGCTTCCTCACACCTCTGCAATGGACAGTGTCAAAAACAGCACCTGCGGTGTCTAAGTTGTCTTCTCTGCACATCATCATGGCAAGGGCAGAGGGGAAAGCTGCAGACTGCATGAATTTTTCAGCCCCTGCAAAACACTTAAATTCATGTTATTATATCAGTTCATGAATAGGTCACATCTGGGTGTCCCAGAACTGTTGCCAAGGGCACTGCTGCAAGTAATACTATGACAGGTAGATAATTAGACCTTGAACCTTGTCCATGGACTCATTCTAATAGCAGTGTAGAGGTAGTCCTTGATTCTGTCCTCAAACTGCCCCCAGGGATTACTGACTCAGAAGAATCAGATTTAAGAACTGCACCTTATGGGTGGAAAAGTCATACAGGTTTACATTTTTATAAAGTTACCTTTATAGCTTAACTCTTTGAAATAGAGTGAAAGTTGGGGCTAAATACAGTTGATGTCTAGTCCTTAAGGCTAGAAAAGGAAAAAAAAATACCTCAGCAAACAAATAATGAATCATCCTATACTGTAGAGTTTCTTTTAAACTAATCTCTGATCAGGAAAGATGAGAAGGATAAGTAAGAGGTTCATAGCATTAATATACTATCTCTCAGGATACAGAAGTAATCAGTTACAAAGCTGGTTACTTGAAAAAGATTATAATTCACTAACCTCTCTCAAGCTAATAAACTGGAAAGTCCATCAGTATACCTTTATGGCATATTGAAGTATATCCTTCATTAGATTTTCCTGTACTGCATTTGGACATATGCATAAGGAATTTCACTCACAGAAACTACAAAAAGTAATGTTACTTAATTATAATGTGTAATAAAAATGAGTGAAGTGTGGTATTTCTTTTACTGTTGTATTTCCTCTGTATTTCTTGAGCTGTTGAGCTCAAAAGATTCTGACTGCAATACAAGAAAGTTATTGCCACCATGAGGAAGAGAAATCAGATTTCAACTACGTGGCTGCAAAGAAATGTTCAGATAGAGACTTGGCATCCATAACAGCTACCAGAACCAAGACCAAGCATGAACTTTTAATTCCATGTCCATGCAGACATGGAAAATATTTCTTACTAAACATAACTCCTTTCTTAAACATGACAATTTTTATCTGAACACATATACTGTATTGATAGTTGGCTACTCAGCTGGTCTAGTCACAGCTTTGTTGCATTGCTGCATTGCTTTTTAATTACTGGGTTGTGTTTTCTTGTGTCTAGAAAGTGGCCAATAAAGCAGAAATGAACTGAATATACATTTCAGGATCTTTTTTGAATCCTTTAAACATAGACCAGTTGTCAAAATCCTGTTCTGATATTAGACTCTGTAGGTCTGCAGTTCCTTCAGTTAGTGAGTGGAGTCTGTATGCTTATAGGTGTGAAAAACTGTTGTATTCATAAAGCATGTGTACCTCCCTATTTGGTATTTTTAGAAGATGACCATGATCTGTTCATTTGTCAGACTTTACAAGTAGCATCCCCTGTGCTGGCCTTTACATTTGGCAGGAGCTTCTCAAAAACATTGATAAAGTTACCACAGGGTCCTTCTTCAAAGCACTCACTAAAGATCTCTTTTACCACAAAGCATACAAAAACATTTAACAGGAGTTAGGTTGACAGTACAATATATTTGTTTCTTATCATGCAGACTAATATTGTCTCTTTGGACTCATGTATGACTGTGTATTCAGGGTCCATCCATTTTTTTCTTCCATAATAAGAGAAGTAAAGAATCACAGGTCCTTAAAACAGGGATTTTCTGATCCACAAGAATAAAACTTCATCAATATTCTTTGGTGTCCACCTGCCTGTGGGTCTCTAGTTACATTCTTCAGGGAAAAGAAGGCAAAGATGACACAAAGAAAGCCTATTGTGCTGGAGACATCAATCAGTACGTTGATAGCAACTTTGGATTAGGCAAACCTGTCTGTGTTTGTATTATAACTTGATAGTATTATAACTTGGTAGTACATTGCTGGCAGCTTTAAGCTGACTGAATATTTACTCAAAATCTTAGTGGATTTGTAGCTCTATTAGGTTACTCTAAAGACTGTGCTAGTAAGTTAATATGGGGGGGAAAAGAGCTATGAAGAAACAAGCCTGTGTAGATTGCCTTTGTGATAGTTTTCTGACAGTTTATTTTTCTAATTGAGCTAAAATTATGTATTAATTCATAAAAAACAAGCAACAGATTTTCTGAAATTAAATAGTCTGTATATTTATCTCTTTTCTCACATCCCTCTAGCAATTTTTGAGAGAAACAACAGAAGTGTTTTAAAAAATTCCCAAATGGCAGGGTAAACACCTTTAAAATTCAAGCTTTCATATAACTTCATACTGATGACACTCATGCAGATACGTTTCTAACATGTTCATGCAATTACTGTTTTCTTCCAAGCAAGGGCAAAACAAAAGGACACTTTTTCATCGTCCCAGTAGGATTTTTCTTTGCTTTGAAATATTTGTAAGGCAATATAGGCTGACTAAATATTTTATTTCACTTCTGACTACAGTATATATGAAATACTTTAGACTTGTTTCACTATGACAGGAAAGAATAGATGCATAGTAACTTAACTCATTAATTGGTTTCTTTACGTGTATATCTAATTACTAAGAATATTTGGGCATCATTACTCTCTGATTAATTAGGGCTATACATAACAAAGTTGCTATCAATCAATGCATGATCAGATTGAACACCAGTAGCTTGCTTCAGATGAACTTCGATTGTGCACTGACATCCACTGTTTAATGAAACATTGGACTAAAAATCACACAAAATTCCCACAAATTAGCATCAGTCTGCAGTTCTGTACACCTTACAGTGGCCCCCAAACCATTCATTCTGATATCTAAAGTGTAATAATTTTAAAAGCTGGCAGAAAGGAGGATTGAGTAGAAAAAACATTACGTTGAAAGTCATGTCATGAACTCCTTCCACTGACCTCTTGTTTAAATCTGACAAGTCACTTGATATCTTTAGTGTATCTCGTTTCATGAAACAGGTAAAAGATTCTTTATTTTGAAGGCTTATAGTGACCTTCCATAAAGAAAATAAATGAGGCACATTTTCCACTCCTTTGTGCTCCACAAGACAGAAAAAGAGATTTTTAAAAATGTTCCCCAAAACCTCTGTGATTCAGAAGTCAGGCATCAGTTTGAATACATTTCTACTACTTATTTTTTGATTCAAAACAGAACAATTAGTTCCATTATGCCTCACTACCTGTCAGTCTTCCCAAAATTCCCTGTAGATGAACACACAGGTTTGATGTTGTCTAGAAGGAGATTCGGTGGAACAAATTCATAATCATTCAAGTTCATGTGAGATCTACTCTTTACTGCATCATTAGGCAAAATAGGTGTTTGCATAACCAGACAGTTTAAACTCTTTGATTCTGGATCATAATTAGACAACAGTTTTAGAAAACATAAAGGTCAGTGTAGTTATCTGCAACACATGGAAGTCCCTTGGTAAGTCACTGATAACAAAGCAGGTCTGAGTGGTTAAATGAAAAAAGAGATTTGAAGCCTGGCTTGTATTCAGCTGTCTTTCAATGACCAATTTCTCTTTCCCTCACTCTAGGCATGCTGCATTTCTCCTTCCAAGAGATGAATGCAAACTCACACAGATCATTAGACCAGATGAAAAATAGTTTGTCAAGCAATGAAATACTTCCAGTGATATGACAATGGCCTATTTGCGCATGCAGAGCCTGAAAATATACAGGAAGGAGAGAAGCGTGGAAGGAAAATGATTCAGCCAGTGATGCTCACTACTTGCAAAAAGTTGTCAACATGATCTATATAGCATGTCTGAGTTCTGAGAGTAAGCATCATGTAAGCAATGATAATCCTTCACTTAACGGTTGGAAGAATCACAGAGGAAGATTTTTCAATAGGTCCCTGGCAGTTACTAATTTGCTTGCTGCACTTGTCTGGCACAAAGGTTTTAAGTCAACTCTGCAGCTCTTAAAGGGCACATTAAATGAACAGGAGCAGACAACTATGTATCAGCAGTGCCCGTATCACAGTGTGGAATAAGTAGTTGTCTGTAGCATACCACTGAGCCCAATTTCTTAAATTGCTCAGCTTGTGAATGTCTTTCCAAGCTGGAGTATGGATGGAGGAGATGTATGATGGTAGACATCGACTTGCGTGGGCGGATCCCAAACTACTGAAAAGAACAGTAGTAAAACAATATGGTTAGACTTTTCTACACCAAATAGGATTCTTCAGTTCTCTTGGACTTACAGTAAGGTGATGGCAGCAAAAAGTCTTAGTTTTTTTTCAGCAAAGCAAGCCATTCTGACTTGTATTATAGACATTTTCTACTCTGATTACAGGAAAGGTTGTTTTACAATTTATTACACACATACATTATCTGAGATAGCTGGGGATATTGCTTATACTCTGTATTATGTGTAAAAGAGTTTCTGATGTGCAGGTTCACATAAAAGCATCAGACTTTGTTAACATCTGCATGTTTCAAATGTGAAATACTTTTCACATTTGATTTCACAAATGATCAGTGAATGATTTAGGAATACAGACTGAAATGTGAAGGCAGAACCACAAATTACCAATCTGGACCTCAACATTTTTTTTTTGATTCTAAGACTAGTGCTTTGTGAAAAGGCTACCACAGGAAGCTAATAAGACAAATCAACTCCACAAATATCATCAGCCAGAATCTTCCTTATAGTAAACCATTGATTATGAAATAGGAGGAATCGAGCAGGTGTTTAAGCACACACTCTAAGAGAATAACTCTGTTTTACTAGGGGTTCACTAACATCTCCCTCACAGTTTACTCTTCTGTCATGGTTTAAGCCCACCCAGACAGCAACAAAGCAACCATGCAGCTGCTCACTCACCCAGCCCCTCCTCCAGTGGGATGAAGAGGAGAAAATACAATGAAAGGTTTGAAGGTCAAGACAAAAGACAGGGAGGGCTCACTTAATAATTATGGTCACAGGACAAAGATACACTCAACTTGAGGAAACAAAATCAATTTAATTTAAACAACAAAACCACCACCAATTTACCAGTTGAATCAGAGTAGGACAGTGAGAAATACAACCAGATCTTAAAAACACCTTCCCCTCATCCTTCACTTCTTGCTGGGCTCAGCTCTGCTCCAGATTTTTCTACCTTCTCCACCCAGCGGCACAGGAGGGCAGGGAATGGGGGTTGCAGTCAGTTCATCGCACATTGTTTCTGTTTCTCCTTCCTCCTCAGGGGGAGGACTCCTCACAGTCCTCCCATGATTCAGTTTGATGTCTCTCCCACAGGAGACAGTCCTCCATGAAATTCTCCTGCGAGTGTGAGTCTCAGCTGAGGGCTACAATCTTCCCAGTCATGAACTGCTTAAGCATGGGCTTCCCTCAGAGTCATGGTCTTCTTCAGGCACAACCACCTGCTCCAGCATGGAGTCCTCCATGGGCTGCAGATGGGGTTTTTCTCCACCACTGATCTCTATGGGCTGCAGGGGCTTGGCCCACTATCTCACCATGGGCTTCCCCCCACTTTCCTCACTGACCTCAATGTCCACAGGGTTGTCTCTCAAGTTCAACTCCTCTCCAAAACACAAGAACCCCCAAAACAAAAGAAGTCACCCAACAAGTTTTTCCTCTCTTAAGTATCTTATCATGGAGGTGCTGATGGGCTTGGATTTGGCCAGAGGTAGGTTCATCTTGGAGCTGGGGGAGCTTCTCAAAGCTTCTTACAGGGACCATGCCAGCAGCCACCTCCCCCACTACCAAAACCCCACCAGGCACAAACCCAAGACACCTTTGTATGTATCTCAAGTACTGTTTCCATATTTCACTGGTCTGTTACAAGGTGCAGCTCACAATTGTTTTTTACAGCTCTTAAGAACTATAATAGGATATACTGGTCTGGTGAAAAAAGATAGCTCTTCAACGACACAATTTTTTCTCAGGAGAAGGACTGCTTTCACTCTTCCCCGATCCAGTATGGGGTCCCTCCCACAGAAGACAATCCTCCATGAACTATTCAAGTGTAAGCCCTTCCCATGGGCTACACATCTTCACAAACTGCTCCAGTGTGAGTCCTTTCCACAGAGTGTAGTACTTCAGGAGCAGACTGCTCCAGCATGGATCTCCCATAGAGTCACAAGTCCTGACAGTAAACCTACTCCAGCTTGGGCTCCTCTCTCCATGGGTTAAAAGGTCCTGCCAGGAGTCTACTCCATCACAAGTTTCCTACAGTGACGCAGCTTCCTTCAGGTCCACCACCCTGCTCTGGCATGAGGTCCTCCACAGTCTGAAGGGGAACCTCTGCTCCAGTGACTGGAGCACTTCCTTCTCCTTCTTCACTGACCTTGGTGTCTTCAGAGTTGTTTGTTTCACATATTATCACTATTCTTTTCTAGCTGCAGTTGCACATTTTTTTCTCCCTTCTTAAATATGTCATCCTACTGTCACAGTGGGCTCAGCCTTGCCCAGCAGTGAGTTTGCCTTGGAGTGGGCTGGCACTGACTCTATAGGACACAGAGGAAACTTCTAGTAGCTTCTCACAGAAGCCACCCCTGTAGCCCCCCAGCTACAAGACCTTGACATGCAAACCCAATACAAACTAAAATTTGTATTTCAGGGGGCACATGAATTTACTTTAATTTGCTGTGATTGTTGTCTGTCTAAAAATGACCACTGACTGTTATTTTCAGTTTCTTAAGCTTTATTGAAACCTCTTGAAATATTTTCACTAACTATAGAATGATAAAATCATTCAGTTTAGGAAATGAAACAAGTACTGAGGCTCTGGTATGAACAATATATTTATCATCCAAATGACAGCAAGAGCTATATACATAATTTTTTAATTTTTTTTTTGGCAGCCTGTCGGGATGCTACTTCATGGGAAAATGTATTGCAGATAACCACTTCAGCATACAATCTGACACAAGGCTTCAGACAGCTATTTCAGATTAGAAATTAAATTAATTTGGTCATAATCATTGGATTTCAGTTACATGGTTTTGCTAATTGAAGACTGAGGGAAATGCCATAGAAGAGACAGTAACATTTGTTAACAAGAATACACAAATGATTTGGCTGTTCCCATTGACCTCTGAAAAGGTTAAACTGTTGGGTGAATTAGCAAATATGTCAAATCTGGGTTATTCTTTCTTTATGGAAAGAAACCATATTTTATCTCACTGATAAATACAAGGAAAACAATAATTGATTGCTCTGCAAATTTCAGAAAATTACACAGAACTTTCATGCATAGTAATCTTTGTTCTTATATTTCAGTTAATAAATTTAATTTCCTTGTGTCTGTCTTATATGTGTCTCCTAATAATTTTTGAACATTGCTGAAACAGTATCTACCAATTTGACAGAGGATAAGCAGTCTTCATTTTACTACACTTGCCGAGAAGTATCGTGTATTTTATAATTTGCATACATCAATTACAACTGTTGTAAATAACGAGTTGATGACCTTTTTCAAAAAGAAGTGTAAACGCAACATAAAACTAAAAAATATTCATTAAATAAAATTTACCTCTTTTTAAATTTGAGTGAATGTCATTATTTGATTAAAATCATTTAAGTATCATCCCTGGACTCATTGTCTTATCTTGTCCACATGATCAAGTTAGTTGCCACCTTTCTGTACTAATGCTCAATTAAGCCTCATTTAGATTTAATCTAAGGACTGAAAATCTCTTATTGAAAAGCCAGCAATACTGAAAAGCACCAGCAATCACAAACTTAAGTAAAGTCAAAATAACTATATTCTTGTAATACCAGCAATGCTAAAAAAATAATCTAAGTTGCTCATAATTCTGAATGATATATCATACACATAGTAAACCATAAAATAGTGATTATTTCATTAGCATGATCTTGATTAGGATACTATATTCTAGGTGGTCAGTCTTAAGAATGGTGGGTTTGGTTTTTTTCAAATTTCAAGAAACATCTTGAGAATGTACAATACCTTTATCTTGCAATCAATTTTTTTTCTTTAACTGAAGTTGTTATTATCTTTATTTTAATTCCAATAAAAATGGGATTTTACAAATTCGTGGTGAAATAATCATTACAGTCTGTGAGCCTTTCTGTCTATCAAATATATTTTTTTTATGTATAATGACCCTCACCTTTCAGCAACGATATATTGGAAAAGGGAAAAACTATCCATCCTTCTTCCTATGTACTGATGGTACTACAAAAATGTTGGAAATTTTACTTTGGAGAATACAAAACATGAATGCATGAGATATTTCTATAGTTACTGTAAAGTATAAGGATGGTACAATTAAGGTAGTAGAGCAGAGAATCAGAAGATGTAATTTCTTTGCACTGTACCAGCCATACAAGTAATGTTACTATTTGGACCTACTTACCTAGTATATAAACAGGGATTTCAGATTAATTTAAAATATTACTTGAAAGATCAGCTCTTTGTGAACTTAAAGTATGTCCTTGAGTCTTATGTAAATTTATGTAAGACAGTATTTAAAATTGACATAATTTAAATATCTGATATTTCAGAACATGTGTTTGCATTCAGAAACAAATGTTGGGTCACCTTTGATCAAAAATGTGTTTTAGAGTAACAGGAAAAACAAGCCAGTATGCACAAAAGATGACACAACAAGAGAGAAGAGAAAGTAAATTCTGCAAGGAAAAATGTACTACCCATTATTTTGTTGATTCCACTTGATACAGAACATTTCAGTTACCCTACAGAAATAAGAGTCTCATTTTAGTTCAGTGTTGATTTGCTTTAAATAGGACACTTCACACTTTGGTAAAATAATGCCAGTGAAAATACATCTTTTTTGCTATGTCTGTCTACAGTGGATGCTATTCTTTCTGTCTAAGCCAGCAGAAAAAAAATCTGTATCCTTATCCAATATAATAGAAAACAATTTTTAAAAGAGCACTGCACTTTCTTGCTAGGTGTGACTGGTTGATAGCAAACCACAAATTCCATCCCACGTTCCACACAAGTTCATTCTTATGTTCTGGCCTCTGTCTTTCATTGTAATTCCTCTTAGACATACAGAAAAAACTTATGCAGAACTCATACGCCAAAATGAGGTTACAATTAAAGATTATCTTCAAATATTTTTCATGAAAGGAGTGTCATAATGTTACTACTTCTTAAATAGGGTTAGCTTTTCATGAAAATTATATATTGACCAAATATTAATTTTCTGAATAATGCTCAACAATTCAGAAGTTTGCCAGTACTAACCCTTTGAATCTCCTGTTGCCTGAAAGATGTCAACTCTGCTGGTGAAAAGACCACACAGTCTTCAAAGAAGGAACCACAAAACTTTTTCTGCTGTTGTCATAGGCCCAAGAAATAATCTATGCCCTGAAAATAATGGAAGTAACAGGAAAAATATGGATATGTATACAGAAATTTAAAACATTATTTTTAGTGAAAGCCCGTGGTGGTACAGCCACACCCCCCTGCCCTGGGCTATTTTGCAAGGCTAACTCATATGCCACACTGTGTGACACCCCCCCCCAGCTTGGCAAGGCTGACTCCTATGGCACTTTGGGAAACCAGTACGATCAATGCAGGAGGCTGGAGAGCTTGATACATTCTGACTCTGCAAGTCAACGTGGAACTAAATAGACTCCCGTACCATATGGAGATGGGAGCAGCAAGTTGGAACAGTTAGACACCCCCTAACTGTATCCATAACTCCTGAAGGTACTGATCGCTAACTTTGGGAAGGTATCAGTGACAGAGATCAATGACCACAGTGGAAAAGTACTAGCCATAGTACTGACCCCAGTCAACCAATCTTGCCGGCAACTAAATATCACACAGCTGCTTGCCCACCGTTCCCCACAGCACCCCCATCCCCCACCCTGGCCTCCCTCCTTACCCCCTTCTGTGGGATGGGAAGGAAAATCAGGAGGGAGGAAAAAGGTGAGACCCCATGGGCTGAGATAAGGACAGTTTAAGAAAACAACACAAAGAAAGGAAAACAACAGTACTAATGAAATGATAGACAAGGCAAGTAATAGAAGTCAGAAAGGCTCTATCCATGTCAGATAGTTAAACTATCTGCACATGCAGGCAAAGCTAACACATTCAGAGTCACAGGCTTATAAGTGCATGAGCAAATGGTATCTTCCTTAGAGAAGATGCTGGAGAACTTCCTGCACAGGTAAAAGGGAGACAGACATCAGAGCACAGGCCAAGTATACAGTAATTTTAATACTCTTGTTTTACTCCAGGTATTCTTATCTTCTGTCTGTAACACAAACTATGATTACAGACACCAGGTACAAAGCTTTTGAGACATATAGAAGGAACTGCTCTAACTCTGCTTGGCATTGCAACAATACATGCTGATAGCAATGAGCTTCCACCTCAGTCAACCACTTAGGGCTTATAAGGCTACAGAATTGGAAAGGAAAAGAAAATAAAATTAAAAAAAAAAATAAAACAAACAAGCAAACAAACAAAACAAACAAAACAAAAACAACCAACCAAAAAAATCACAAACAAAACAAAAACTACAAAACACCCTACAACTATTTGTGATTAACTTCTTGGTTTAACTCTTGAACTTCTAATCAGTCTGTGTCCTGAGTGCACACACAGCATGGCAAGCAATGCAATAAACCAGTGATTCAGTCTGTTTCTGATAAATCTGAGCAACCACCATTTTCAAAACAGATCTGCTAAAATATAAGTACAAATGTGGGTATATCTTATCTGGAGACAGTGCATTACTTTCAAATTAACAGGGTAACAGCTAAAGAACATGAAGGCAGTGTGCTGGTTTTGACTGGGATAGAGTAAATTCTCTTCATAGTAGCTGGTATGAGTCTATGTTTTGGATTTGTGCTGGAAAGAGTGTTGATAATACAGAGATGGTTTAGTTGCTGCTGATCAGGGCTTGTACACGGTCAAGGCTTTTTCTGCTCTTCAGACTGCCCTGCAAGCAAGTAGTCTGAGGGTGCATGAAAAGAGTTAGGGCGCACATCTGGAACAACTGACTCAAATTGATCAAAGGAATATTTTATACTGTGTGACATCATGCTCAACATATAAATTAGGGGGAAAGTTGTCCAGGGGCTGCTGCTTAGGGACTGTCTAGGGGTTGATCAGTTAGTGGTGAGCAATCGTTTTTCATTTGCATTACTTTTCTTTCTTGGAGTTCTTTATCCTGTTTTTTTTTTTCATTTGTTATTTAATTAAAAAATTTACAATGTATTAGTTTTATTTTATTTCATTTCAGTTATTTAACTGTTCTTATCTCAACCCATGAGTCTTCTCACTTTTACCCTTACAATTCTCTTTCCCCATCTCACCAGGGGGTGGCGAGTTAGCAGCTGTACGGTTGCTTCATTATCAGGCGGGGTTCAACCTCGACACACAGGATGAATAGTTGGCAACTCCTTGCAGATGTTATACTTCATTTTTTTCTGTTGGCTACAAAACAGTAATTATGACAATGCATAGTTGCTGAAGAATTCTTTGTATAGGATAACAATTCTAGTATTAATTGGAATAAAATCTAGTTAACAGTATGTCACATGAAATCTTGTGCTCTAATACCTCATTTTGTAGATTAGCACCAGAAAGAATTTCTATTTTAAAGCTCTTGCTAAAAAAACCCTGTGAACCAAAAATCAGTCAGCTAAGTCAACTTTTAGGGATCTAAGTTGTTTGTTTGACACTGCTAAAAATGCCACTATGTGTTTAAATGCATAAAAGTACATCAAGATGTCTCATCTGAGGCACGCATGCTTGAAGGAGGGACTTGAGTTGGAGGAGTGCTTGAAATTCGGGTCATGTGAATGAAATGAATATTTGACCACTCAGTCTATTTTGCATTTTATTGTCTACCTCAGAGTATAGTGAATAGTTACTTTTAAAGTGGTAGAGAATAAACAAGAGGCTCTGAGAGTAAATTTATGCTGAGTTTGATATGCCCAAGGACATTTTATCACCAGTTCATTAGTGCAAACAGGTTGACACTATTTGTATTTTCTGGCCTTTTGGGACAAAACCTGAAGTCAAAGTGATGGAATTGAACTCCGGTAGAGGAATCATCTCATCGTTCCTTTTTGCTCCAGCCTTTATTTTACTCTGACTAGCAGTTTTCCTCTCCTGACAGCATATGTAGTGGTGACTTCTCACAACTTGTTCACTGATACCATCTATACATCTACTCAATGTTGATTCTATAGCCAGCTGCCCTTTCTCTAAACACAAGCTGGAGTCTGGGAAGAGGAAGCAAGCATTTACAAATCTAGGGAGAGGCAAGAATGCAACCAGCCTCTAGAGAATATGTAAAAAAATCCTAAAAACCTAAAAGGTATAGCTGAAACAACAAACATAATTTCTTGGGGTATGAAAAATTTTAACAAAGGTCCAAGTGAAAAGCTTACAGCCCTGCAGGTAGATTTTAATACAAAGATTGTAAAAAAATGTCCTTGCAATTTGCTCCAATGGTATCTTTCTCCTGTGCAAGAAAGTGCTGCTACACACCATCCTGCTACTGCAGGCCCACATAATACAGTCCCACTGCTTTGAATTTCTGCTCCTTTCTTTGGCTCTTGTCTGGTTCCATTTCCTGTCCTCATGGGCAGCATATGAAGGAGAAAAAAGGGGGCAGCAGTTAGAATAGAGAAACCAAAGCCAGAGGACAGTCTAATTCCAGTCTGCTCCTACGTGAACTACAGAGCCATTTATAGTAGTCATATTTCAACCAGGTCATCTTGCCAAATCCCAGCCTGTGGGTGATTGTGGGATCTTGGATGGAAGAAAACGGACACTGTCATCATGAACTCTCCTCAAGTCATGGAAAGAGGGCGAAGGAAGAATAGTGGAGAAAAAGCAATGAAGCAAGAAGATAAGGTAGAACAAAGTAGAGAAAAAACATAACGTGGGGGGTACTGGGCGACTTAGATAGCAGCCAATCATGAGTAGATTTAGGCGTGGGAACAGTGTGTGGGCTATCGCGTGTATCCAGTCATCACTGTTGTTGGTGTGTGTTATTAGTGAAGCTTGCTCTATGTAAACAAGGGATGTACCGGTAATAAAGGCCTTCAATTTATAATTCCCATGGAGTTGTCTAAGTCCATCTTCCCCCCGCAGGTGATGACCTCCCAGCTGCTCAAGCTAAATCCCTCCCTTATATCCTGTGCAGACCATTGCTGGGCTGCTGGCTGTTAGATAACTGTAGCTGAGCTGTTGAATGGGGCTTTGGAGTGGTTTCATCCAGTGTCTTTCATCTGAAGAATCTGCTGAGCAGAGGTACTAAGTACCTTGGATCTGATACATGATGCAGGATCATGTAAACAGATGTCCAAGTCCAGATTACAGAATCATAAGCATTTATGGTCAGCTTTACATATGGATTCCTAGGTTAGACTGGTTCCTTTGTAGGCTGTGTAAATGGGGCACTTCTTGAAGAACAACTCTCCCCAAGACACTGTGTGAGCAAATGGAAACTGCCCACAAACCTAAGAGAAATGAACGTGCTCTGGAATCAACCCTTCTGAACCATGCAGCCACACAGCATCATGGGGAGATTCAAGGAAAAAGATCATTTTCAGTTTGCACTCAAACTATACATGTGGTAGAAAGCCAAGCTTGATGCCTCAGGATTCCATGGCTCCAGGAAATAACGTAGGTTATTGAAAAACCTCTGAATTAATAGGGAACTGGTGAACCACAGAAAATAAGAGATCTTCAGTGTGAAAGAATAGATGTACTCTAAGAGGTTCTCAGCAACTTCATATGAATGTTCAAGGCTATCAATGAATGGAAAAATACAGATGTACAGACACAGAAAGGAAGTTGTTCTGAATATCCACCCTTAAGAATCCATCACTAGAAATCATTTGGTAGGTACTAAAATCCTCTGCAGTAAACTCAAAAAACACCCTGCACCAGCAGAGCAAAGATGAATTTAAAATACACTTCATAGCCCTAACTCTTACTATTCAAATTAATTTATTTGTATTCAAAGTATATATTCCAACTTGTCATTACATCATTAACTGCTGGAAGACAAAAGAGACATGGAAAAGGTCACAGACTAACACAATGTTATCTGATTTTATTGTTAAAGTATTGATCACATCAATGGTAAGTAAGTTAAACTCAGGCAGCCATTCTACCTCCAGGCTTAACAGTATTTTATTTTTATTCACTTGGTGTTACAAAAGGAAATATTTGCATTCTGTATCATCAGGATCACAATATTTCTGTCAAGAAGTTATAATTTCTTGTTTATGCAGTTTAATTATGTAAATATTTTGTAATCTGATGTATAACTGCAAATTAAATAATTGCTTCAGTGCTGATTGATGCAATAGATCCACTGAAGCAAAGATCTTGAAATTACAAATTAAATTATTAGACATCTTTGAAGTGGCTTTAAAAACCTTATTTGTTTATGGAAATCGGTAAAAAAATTATGTTCAAGTAGCAGAACATAAAATGGAACAATATGAGAGGCAGCCAAGAACATCAAGCAGCAAAAGTTTCTTTCAGTATCAGGCTTATGCTTTGGGTTCTGCTGCTACCAAACTACAATGGTCTAGTGAAATATAATTGCCATTTAATAACTGGCAACGTGTTCAATTACTTATATTTAATTTTGCTTAGATATGCATGATATTTGGGGACAAAATAACTGCAAAACCTAAAATGTAGTATTACACAGGTTAGAGACATCAAATTCTGTGATAAATCACCTTTTTAAATTCTGAATTTGGTGTGGGACTATTAAAAAAATATAAGAATTTTTCAGAACTTGTCATGATACCTAATTGTGGGGTTTTTTTTTCTTGTATTTGCAAATATTGGGATATCTTGTTTATATGAAGATCTTTGCTTTTATTGTGATCTACCTGAAAGGAGTCATTCCAGTGAATAATGCCAGGAAAAATATAGTTAGGGTAGGTCTTTTTCTATTAGAAAACTTACTAAGTATAATACCAGAAATTATACTGTACTTAAATTTCTGTTTGTTTGTTTATTTTTTTCTTTAATATCAGTGCTTAAGTTTCTGGGCTACCAAGAGGTAAAATACTAGCTAAAATCATGTGTCTTCCACTATAACATACTTTAGTTTACTCTTCATATATTCCTTTAGAGTCTGCCACTGGACTGTCACATATTATTCCTCAGTATACCGCACAGACCTCAAAAAGGAAACAACTTTATGCACTAAGCTACCCCAAGAGAAGTATTTTAGCAAAATTTCTACATTTTCACTGAGGTAGATCTCTCATTTCTATAGATTAAAATATTTTCACTATATAGATTAAGCTGCATAATTTTCCCAGCTTCTGCATATTCTAAAAATTTTTCCTGATAATATTTATTTTTCTTGATACAGTCCAAATGGAAGTAATATGTTCAATTCTACTCTTATTCACTAAGAAGCACTATCAACTTTTACCAGTGTACAACAGAATAGTCACAAGCTGTAAGTCTCATCTGTTTGAGGACAGAAACTATTTTTTTCACTGCCCATTCTTCTAAAGCTGTCATTTGCATTTCGTTATCTTCCTTTTTCTGTAAATTTGTTGCTTTGGTCAATTTTTCATTGTAGTCTTTCTTTCAGTTTCTTTCACTTTCATTCCCTATGTAAACCCCTGTTTTCCTTTTGCTATGATATTATTCATCTTGACATAAAAGCATGATCACATGCATCTGGTACTCCCAGTCCTTCAAACCCTGAGCTGGTTTCCTAAATCTTTTGTCATGTAAGTGAAACTTGAGTGTTTGTTTTTTTCATTTTAGTTTGGCAGGATTCTGATTTCTACGTGTGACTCCTTCTTAAGAAAAAGAGTGTCTGCATGACATTGTCATCTAGCACTGTCTGTTTGCTTTACTGTAACTTTTTAGGGATATAATTCAGCAGTCATGTTGACAGTGCTTTGATAGCTATGTTCTCACTTTTTATTACTGCCCTAATAATTTGTCTATCAGAGAATGTTATCATGAGAAAGCTGTTCAGAAATTTGACTGGGACTTAGCTGAAGAATTCCTCATAGGTGAGTTACTCCTCAGATCCTTTTCTGATGCACCTTTGGTTTTTGCCACTGTGGACTAAGCAGAGGCTGTCCTCCTTTCTGAAATGCACCTAGTATGCACCATGTCACAGTCTAGTCTCATAAATAGCCAGAATCTTGAATTCATGTGCATCTGCTTCTCTCATGATTTAAGAGAACTTTGTTCAAAATATGAATTTCATATCATTAAGTGTACATTAGAAGATTCATAGACATTAACTTTACTTAGCATTTCTTAACTCTAAATTACTTTGAGGGGAAAGAAGTCATAATAAATCAATTAAAAACTGCAATGACAGTTACAAAAAAAAAAGTAGCTGAACACATGTTCAATATCCTAGTTCACACATATCCATTCAATTTAACTGTGGTATACTCAAAGCAAGGTCAAAGCCAGTTCAGATGCAAATATATACTACAATAAGAGAAATTCAAACATCTTAATATCAGTAATTCTGCTTCTATAGTCTCTTTTACCACACATATAGCAGTGCAATAAACGAATTGCTCTAAATTCTGTTCTTCCTTTTCATGAATTGTGCATTTGAAGTTACATGTTTCCCCAGTTATGTTTATTCCTGGCAATTACACATCTATTTGTTTCTAGAAAAAAATAAATCTCTATGATGATAAGACTGTACAGCGATTTGATATTAAAGCAATTTTGTTACTTCTTTCTTTGGAACAATAAATTTAATTCTCTGAATAAATTTTTGTTTGTGACTTCTTATGGAAAACAAGTGTTAAAGTTATTAAGAACTCAAAATTTAACGACTAATGATCTAAGTGAGTCATTATAGGAAAAATTTTGTTATGAATATTAGCAGGAAAACTCTATTTCATAATCATAAACTTTTATTGATTTAGAGTTTTGATATGTGTTAGATTTTTATCAGAATTTTCTCAAGCAATAATATCTGGTATATATTACAGAAAAGTTGTCTAAAGGAAGGTACAGAAACAAATAATAAACTAGAAAATTTAGCTACATACACTCTCCCTCTTTCCCAGGGGATAGTATGAGTTTGGAACAAATGCTTAAACAATTAATATCTCCAATGCAGAGATTAATATAAGAACTTCAATTTTGTATTAATCAGGTTAGTTAAGATTTCTGCTAGAAGGTACTGTTTATAGGCTTTCTGTTTGAATTTACTCAGTACTACAAATCAAAAAAAGCCTAAAACAACTCTCTTGAGAAACTGTGATAACAGAAATATGTTTCTGTCATATCATGTTTTTTAGCATTTAATCTTTTTTTACGAAATGTGCCTAAAAGGCATAGATCTGTCAATAGAAAGTATCCACTCTGGCACCAGCTGGTGTTGAGCCTGAACATCTCTTAACATCACAGACAACCCAATCCTTGCTAATTGTTGTAAAACTGCTAGCCTCAGTATGAGTGCACCCTGCAACATGTATTGTACTGGGACTCTGAAGCAGTGTTGAATGAGATGTCTTAAGGGGGAAAGTACTTTCTGTACAGTTTCTTTGTATGTCAGATTCACACCGTTATAATAAATCAATTTCCTCATTCAACTGACTTCTATGATCTAATTCTAAGGTCTACAAATCAAGACCTTTCTGTTATTTCCCAAGGACAACTTTTAACAGTCATGTTAAACTCTGTTATCAGTATATATTAAGTATTTCCTGTAAACTCTTTAAGAGTAATTGACATACTAAACCAACTTATTTTTTTCCATAAATATGCATCTCATTATAAATAATTCAAACTAAATAGACATTTATAAATGAAGCGCATTTAAAATAAAATTTATGAGGCAACTACTGAAGAGTTTAATCTAGGAATCTCATCTGTTTTGAAAGCTGCACAATCAAGGATTATAATTATTTTTTAAAATATACTTAAAATTGCATTGTCATTTTCAGAAGAAGTATTATAGGCAGAAGAAACACAGAAGGCATTTTTTCTTCAAGATGAAATTTTAAAAAAATTGCCTGTCTAAAATGTATACACTGTATTTAGTGATATAGATGACACGGTTTGAAAACAGACAAACCCAAAGATGAGTTATGTTTTTATCCTGAAATTACAAGCCCTATGCTGGGATCAGTTACAGTAAATGTAACTTACAGACAGAGTAGCTCAGAGCTTTTTAATACTCTGATAGCCACTTGCTTTTTAATTCCTGTCACAAAATTTTAACAAGATAATTATGGAATTTTTACACTTCTTTGTGAGAGCTGAATCATATCTTTAGGAAGAAGAAACTGTGTCAAGTCTTCATTCCCTCCCAGAAAGCACTATATCATCAAAATATTGTAAAAAAAGTATATAATAGGGTTTCATGATTAAGAAACCATTGATTTGGTGCCATGAAGAAGAAATCACAGAACAGAGAACTACAGCATTGTGATGATTATAATTTTTCCATCTTATTTATATTAAACATCACTGCTGATCTCTCAAAGTGAGCATACAGTTTCAAATCAATCTAATAACATTCCCAATATTAATAAGCAATGCACAATTGGTGCATTTCCTTCCCTCTCCCTAACTACCTTATGAGTAATTAAAAGATAGCGTTCTGAAAAGGAAGGTATAGTGAAGATATAGAAATTATAAAAGTGCTGTTTGCTTTGATTTTGCAGCAAGCACAGATCACTATCTTCTATAGGAATACAATGAGTAGCAAAAAAAATAAAAAATAAAAATTCCTCCCTACACGAGTGACTACTTAAGGGTCTGTAGGGCATAGGAGCTGCAATTCCCAGAACAGATACTACACAGAAGAATGAAGTCCTTAGCTGAGTTGATTGATGAACTTAAAATGTAACACAGCCACCTGGGAGGTACCTAAAGGAAGGTAATGGATTGTTCTGTATCTGGGTTACATCTTTTATGTGTCACTGCACTGCTTGTCCTGTTGCACACTTCTCACCATGAGCAGAGAATTTGAGTCTGCCCCTCACTGCTGCATCTACCTCACTTTGTCTGTAAATGAGCCTAAGGAAAGAAAGGGAGGAGCTCTATGCTGTATTAAACCAACATAGTCTTGATACTCTACTTGCAGGGTTATGAGAGATGAATCATTGTTTTAACCATGATCCCATGATTAATCAGAAAAGTAGTCTTGATTTTCTTTTATAATTATCTATTGCACCCCTTGGTTTCTGTGTCTTGACATTCAATATCTCTTTTCTGTCCTCCCAGCCTCCATCGCCACCTATTTTACTCAGCAGTCCTTCTCGTTCCATTCCTTTTGTTTCTTATTTGGACAAAAATTCTGGTTTTACATAACACAGTGTGACCTGAGCTTGCTATTATCTCGTTTTCCTCCTCACACCTGTTTTTGATCTGTATCTTTCATGCACATTTCACTTGATGCTACATCTTGGTTATACAGCTGACTAAGCTGTATAATTTTGCAATCAATGCAAAGCTGTGTGACAGATTACATTTGTACACTGAATAATGTCTATAATGACATTTTATTAAAAATCTACTAAATAAAACAGACTAGACAAAGAACATAGTCGACAACACCAAGGTGCAGTACCTCTCAGACGTTTTGTAATTTCACTGTTAAAGAAACAGAAAAAGTTGCTGCTCCACTTTACGCCTGCAATGTACCAGTGACGTTGCTTAGTAATAGTCTGCCCAATAGAAGACTCTTCACCTAAACAGCCTGAAGTCTGAATAGGTCTGAAGTTTTGGGAGTAGGCGGGAGGAACCTTCCTCTAAAATACCACAGGTAGCAAAAAGATGTTGGGGAAACACAAAACAAATGTCATAACAAAAGTTTGATTAGAAGGGCTTTAGCTCTATTACAGTGCAGTGAGTTAGATCAGCCTTGTGAAGTCCTTCTAATGAAAATAAGTCCTTCTGTCATAGTTCAAGACCATCAGCCTCCCTGCTTCTTTAGCTATAAACTGTTTATGTATTAGGCTTTATAACTAACTCTGTTTAATTAGTAGATCTGCAATGTAGTTTATCAGAAACATTAGGCTTTTGTTTATCTACAAAACGTACTTCAGTTTAGCTACAGCTCAAGTGAAACAGAAAACTGCTACTGAACTTTAATAAAATGACAAACTGTTGCTCCTCAATATAACCATGACAGAACCAACATTTTTTTGAACCACCAAAACCTTTCCCCCCTACACCCCTGAACTCCACCTGGATCAGATCAGGCCAGAACAAAACATAGACTAGGCAATGAAGTCTTTTTCACACAACTAAGAAACAAATTTGCTAGTGGAAATGCTCCAAGACAGGAGGAAAATGATCATGTAAAAATAACTTGGCTCACAGCTAATTGAAGAATGGAGCCACCCACCCCTTTGTAACTTACCATTCGTGTGCTACGTTCAGGAACTGTCTGCAGCTGGCTACTAATGAGAAATTGCATTCTAGTAGCAAAAAACTTTTCCTGTCCTTCACTCAAATTCATTCTGGTCCAGTATAGAGCTATGCAAAGTTATTTTATACTTCTAAATTAGTTACTTATTATTTTATTCCTGAGATAGTATAACTGAGCAATTAGGAGTGGGCAGTTTCACCAGACTTTCTGAGGCTATCAGATGAGGGTGACATAATCTGCATATGTTTTTTCAGACACGATAGAGGAAAGTTATTACAGGACCAACCTATGTAAACATGGTGAAGCAGTTGGGCACCTAGGCAAGCTGGTAGGTCTCTGTGATAGCAAGAAGTAGTGCTCTGTTACTGAAGCTAACGCTGATGCACTCAGCACCAAGTTGAGAGCTTCTGGGTGTCATAATGACGCAATATCTCTAGTTCCAAACCTGGTGCTAATGCAGGGGCCTTGCATCAAATTGGACTGTGCAAGGTAACCAAAGTGCTTTAGGGTAAACTTTTCAGAGAATGCCAGACTTTGAAGTATTTTTTTTGTTCTGTATGTTTAAGAATTTTATTCTTAACAGAGAATCATAGAATGGTTTGGGTTGGAAGGGATCTTAAAGATCATCTAGTTCCAACCCCCCTGTGTAATATGTGTAGTATTAGACATTTCTAGAAAGAATGGCAACAAAAAACCCTTAGACTGATATTTACATTTTTTACAGTCCCATCTTCCCAAGACAAACTATGTTTTGGGTTTGGTTTTTTTTACAAAATCTAGTTTGTCAGACATAAAAGGTAATATGTGCAAGAATAATACAGATTCTGTAAACAGCCATTAGGTAACTTAGATCTCTTTTTAATGCCTACAATATATTAAAAAAAAAAAAATATATATCAGGCAAAAGAGTAGCTTTGTTTTCCTCTGAACTTTCATGAATGCATGCAACAATCAACAAATGAACCAATAACCCACGGCTTAGAAAAATAAAACAGAATATTTTATTTGGAATAGTCATTTTATAACTGCCTTTATTAAAAGACTGTTAACGTTTGTTGGTACTTACAGCATATCTAACTATATGACCTGTATATTTATGATACAGTATAGAAATTATTTTAGTGCATTTGTGTTATTTGCAGTGTTTGCAAAACTGCATGCCCATTAGTAGTTTTTCTCAAGCCATTTAAATGGCAACACAATGAGCTTTTTTCTGAGTCTAATTAGGCCATTTGTTTATGAACATTTGCAAGTTAATAAACAATAACAACAATTTATTACTAATAGGAAAAAAATCCCGACTATTCCTTTATGTTTAATAAAACAGAAAATCCATTTCCACACTGCAATCACTCTGCAGATTGAAAGGGTACAAATGACAAGTCTTTGTAAATATCTGCTTCCTTGGTTAGGCAGTGGGCATAAACAGCGTCTGGGAAAATATTCCCTTTTTTCCCACAAACACGGATGTATTGGTTTTGCACATTGCAGTTTGATAATATATAGCTTTTGTTTACCTTACATAGCTTCTATTATGAGAATGAATAGTATCTGATGTTCAGTCATTCTTACATTTGTTTCATATAGTATTTTTGGTAGATGTCTAAAATTAGTGTGAAATAAGCTCTTTCAGACAATAATCACCGGCATTTACTTACCAGTATTTCTCTGCTGAGTAGTTGCTTCCCAAAGGTCACAAGTTGCACCAGGGGAGGTTTAGGTTGGATGTTAGGAAAAGCTTCTTCTGAAAGGGTTGTTAAGCAGTGGAACAGGCTGCCCAGGGAAGTGGTAAAGTCACCATCCCTTGAAGTATCTAAAAGACATGTAGATGAGGTGTTTAGGGACATGTTTTTGTGGTGGGCTTGGTAGTGTTAGGTTAATGGTTGGACTCAGTGATCTTAGAGGTCTTTTCCAGCCAAAATGATTCTATTATTCTATCTGAAGCTTTTGCATTAGAATCTTTAACTGAAATGGCTACTAGAAAGATCCGTGATCACAACAGGTTAGTGGAAGGATGACAGCAAGTAAAATTCCAAACAAGCCCTAAGAAATGCATCTTCTGCCTCAAAAGAACACTTACAATGGGGAGGGGAGAGAAAAAATACATATCTCCAATCAAGCATCATATTTTGATGATGATAAACTGCTTAAATGTGGTATGAATAATCCATAGCATCATTCCCCAGCAAACATTCAAGAAATTCAATACTCTTATAGTAACTTACATAGTTTAGCAATTTTGGAATAATCTGATTTAAAATATCATTTTACAAGTCATTGAACTGCAGTAGAAAAGATGACAGTATTGGAAAAGTAATGCTGGAAGGAAATGAGGGAAGTTGGTCCTCTACTATTATCTCTGTTGAAGTATAAGAATAGGTAATGGGAGAGGCTGGTGATCTAGAAAGAGTGCAAGGGTGCAGAGAGTATGCTGGGTTAAGTTCAGGGAAGAAACAAGAAGTTCATGTGAGACAAGCATGGAATTTGAAAAGTTGATTTTCTTCTGCCTGTACCTGCTGATGAGTCAGTACTGTGTTTCCTCATTTAAACCTCTTATAGTTAGTCTTGTCAAAACAGAAATTGTGTAATCATTCATCATTCCATGGAAATTTCATGAAAGAAAATACAGGGACTTGTCCACCTAATTTCATACAATGTAATACCTAGGAAGATATTTCTATATACTTTAAGACAGCGCAATACTTAGGAAACTGTGTGTGCAGTGGTCTTGATGTAAATATATATATATATAAAAAGAAGCATTTATCTTGGGAGCTAAACTATCCAGAACATAGAATTACACTAAGAATTTATTACTATCAAAAGTGCTGTGAAATAAATTTGGGAAAAATAAAGCACAGTACAGATTATCTCACATCTGTCAGCCCTAGGGTAGTTTTTTTGCTAGGGACACAGAATGCAGTCACTCCAGAACCTTATAAGCTTTTGCAAAATCTGTCTTATTTTTGTCTTCCATTAAGTGCTGAAGCTACGTGTATTAGCAACAAACCAGAGCATACTGGAAGAAACTACATTGTGGTTTTCATAGTAGCATTACAAAAACCACTGTGATGGTAAGCAGAATTTTCTGTTTTCTACTGGGAAGCTTATTACCAGTAAGAAATTAAAAAAATTAACCTTCATTTTCACCCACTATGATGAGACTTAAAATTTCTGTTTCATTGGACTGTAACATCAACTACAGTGTAAGTTAGGGTACAGAGATACTCATCCTAAACACACAATTACTCCAGCTACCTTCCACTGCTAAGTATTATATGAATTTTATGCAAAATGTTGTCATGTCATAGGACTTAAGCTACACAGACTTTTTTTTCCTTTTTTTTTTTTTTCTATATATATAGGGAATAAAAAAAAAGCAGGATTGCAGCAGGAATTCTCAGTACAGAGGTGAAAGCAATATGCTGAAGGTTTGGACAGTTCATGCATAGCAGGTTTGAAATTTGTGTATAGATCAACTGTATGTGACTTATTCACTGTACTGAATTTAAACATGAAAAGCATATATGCCTGAGTTCCTGTTTTATTTTTCATAAGACCTATACAGATTTCTGCTACATGTATTATTGGCAAACTGGATAACCTTTGTTATCCAGTTGTTAACCTTTGGCCAGTGTAAGTTTATACCATAAGACTATGGCAAGTTACTTCAGTCAACATCAAAAATATACAACGAATGTCAAACTAGGGATTCTAGCAAGAGGACCAGACAGAGGCTGAGGTGTACTGAACAGTCCTTTCTACCCATAGCAATCATCTATGAGGATTATTGATTCTTTTTAGGAGCTTGCTGTGGTGTCCTGGATATCAGGCCTCAAGATATGAATTTGGAAGCACCCAGAGGAGAAAAAGTTAAGCCAGCTTCTTTCATCATACACAATACATGCCCTCAAGGAAAACAGGCTCACTGAAATAGCCTAACATTTTTTTCAGCATTTAATTTCTTTTATCTTCTCACCAGCACAGGAGAGGCATTTAGTTGGGAGATGGAAAAAACAATTCATACCTTGTTTTATTATACAACTGAGACAAGCAGCACTCAGGAAATTGAGGAAGTTTTCTGACAATGTTTCTCTTACACTACTGCCTTGGCCGTTCTGTACAGGAAGTAAAATTTCCATTTCTGTTTGCTAAATGTAAAGCTTAATGCACTAAATGATGTGTTATTAGTGTAACCAGTAAGAGAGAGAGGATGTAGAATGTGGCTGAGATGGTTTTCCAAGAGAACTCTGTCTTTTTATGATTTCCTGACTACCTAATTTCTCCGTATTAATAATTTAACAGGGAGAGAATTATTTCTGCTCTCATTACACTTTTGAAATGTGTTGTCATATATAAATCTGGCATCTTTGATCCAACTGACACAAGCAGTTTGGGGTTTTTTTTTATATAGTAGCTAAAAGTGGCATCTGAGAGCTAGAAGTCTGGATTCTGGTACTGGATTTACTGTAGATCTAATTACTGATATTGGACAGGGCAATCACTGTACATAATTTTCTCACCTTTAAGCTATGAACAGTAACAGTCTCTTTTCCCTCCCTCATTTTCCCTCATTTTTAATAATCAGAAGGACATTTGAGATTATATAAAAGTTGAGATCCAGATAAATGGAAGGAATTTCAAACTAAACATGAGGGTTTCATTTATGATTGCCCTGTAGCCATTTTTTCCCATGGAAAATCTGTATGAAATAATTGGATTATATTAGGCAGGATGCAGCTCAATGGTGAAAGACCATATATGTCTCATCGACTGTCAAGTGTGGTTAAAGAATTTTCATATCATAACAACACACAAAGTCCTTGTAAATGTGCAGTCATTCTTATTACTTAATTATAGTTTGACTTTAACCATGGAAATCTAACATCTAACTTACTTAGCCTTAAAAATCTAAACTGTATCGCAGCAATATGTTTTATAGCCAGGATGTTTTTATCAAGAGTTTAAGATACACATTACTAGTAGGAAATACAAACAAACAAACAAAGACACCAATGAGAAACTATTTTAATTTTTTCATCGTAGAAGATGAGGTCAGTAGTGGAGTAAAGAAATGTGATGGAATACTTTACGAAATATTTATATGAAGCTAAGCTGACATGATGAAAGAGGTGAATTTCTTTAAAAGAGAACCTAAGAGATAAGAAATAGTACAAATAAAGTCAACAGGTTTTGCAGCAGAATATAATTAAATATTGTTTTCACTAAAATGTTAACAGCCCATGCTGTTCTACATAAAAGTGGTTTGGAAAATAAGAGAAAACTGCAAAGTAACAAAATAAGCTTATATTATGAAGATTATTATTGCCTGCCTAAACTAAACTGATTGTGAAGAGCTGGTGGGTTTGACTAGCACCTTTCAGGAAGATATCAGATACACTGGTGGCAAAGAACTATACAAAATACAGAAGAAAAAAAAATACTTTCTTACTCCTTTCAGAAAACTGAAAAGCTTTCTAAATTAGACAAACGCCAAACTCATTGTAAGACAATTTAAAATAAGTCTTTTCCAAGATGTCCTTAGAATCTTTGGAAAACACAAGGTTAAAGAGAGCAGTAATTTTTTTGAAAGAACTTTCTTGATCCTTAAGTTAGAAAGCATTTTAATACCTTCCAGAATTTTGGTGGCTACTGTGAAATGTGTGGACCAGTCTTAATGAGGACAAGTGGAAAGTGGAAGGATCTGCTAAGATGCTAAAAATGATCACAGCACCACAAGGGATACAATGAATGCCACTTGGCAATAAAACTGGCAGTGAAATTTAGTGCCAAGAAACAAAAGTTATTTAGCTGACTGCAGAGAGTTATACAGCAAAAGGTGAAAGCCTTGAGAAATACTTCAGATCCAGTCAGCTGTAAATTTTGTGAGTTGAGCTCTTACCCTTATGCCCAATTCATGTGTCTCCTTTCTACCTGATAAGGAGAATGAAACAGCAGACATTCTGAGACCCTACAAATCAATTTCTATTCATCTACTGATCAGAATAATTTATCCGTGTCATACTTCAAGCCATTCAAAGTGTGCAGTTTGGGTTTAATTTTTGGCTTGCTCTGCAGGAAGTGGGTTTGTTTTGAATTTATGTCCAAAATTCACATGTTTAATAGCATCTGCACTAACATTCAAACAGCTAAAAAAGAATGATGTGACTCACTGTCAAGAAAATAGTCATTTCCCTATATTCACTCTATTGTTTATCATTGCATTACTGTTTGCTTTGCATGAATGGTTTCTGTAATATTGACTCAATTTATGTCAATCTCCATTTTTATACATCCTTGAACAGCTTGCATATTTTTCTCCAAGCACTAGAAGTGCTGTCAGTCTTACTAACTTTCCACTGAAAGCACTAGCACTCTACAATAAAATTCAGAAACTATTCTTTCCAAGCCAACAGAAACTGGAACTTGCTTCTAAGGGTGCAGATGCACACAGCCTGTTGAAAGCAGTTTTGACCTGTTAATTCATATCTTGTATCATAAGAAACAACAAAAGTGAAACAGTCCTTCCATCTCAAAATCCCACTTTTCACTGCTTAGAATGCTGAGAGGATGGAAGCAAACATCACACAGATGTCTCAAGTTCTCCTTCAAATGATGTTCAACAGCAAAGGGTTGTAGATCTGGAGACTGGTGGCAAATTTACCTTGGCAAGAGACCAAGGAAAATCTTGTCCTTTCCTCAAGACCAACATTACTTCTGTGTCTTGGCACATGACCCAAATATGAGGGGACTTCATTATGGGAACTCCAAATGCTTCCTCTAGTAGAAAAGTCAAAACTTCAAAACACAAAGACATTCCTGCATACATGGAGTTCAAGGTACCTGTTCTTTCAGTTCTGACTCATAAAAATCTGAAGTTGAACACTGTTCAGTTGACTTTCAAATCTGAGTATTCCCAAAGGTTCCTGGCTTCAGTCCATCTTCACTACAGACCAATACAGCATTCACCACAGCACCGACTATTTAATGTCTAATGATGTCTCTACATGAACTTTATCTCTGAAGTAAAAATGTCCCCAAATCAAAACATATATTAAAAGAAGTTATCATTAGAAACTTTAAGCGTAGACCTTTCAAATGGAATAGAGACACATGATCCATAATTGTTCCAGAAAGCCATCTAGTAGTACTGAAAAACAAAAACTGGTTTCCATGTGATTATGATAGGAGCTTTTTCTCTGGTAAGAAAACAAACGAACAAACAAAAACCCCACACTTCTAGCTAATTCATATATCAAAGTGGAGAGCATGCTACAGATATGAAGTTACCATGACTCTTTTTACTGATTCAAAATGCCCTTCTTGTCTCTTCCAACTACATCCTACAGATTGCTCCTCATTATCTGTAAAACACCATGAACATGTATATATTTTCAGTATATTTATTACAGAACACTATCCTGTCTACATATTAATAATACTCTTATCAATGGCAAACGAAAAATCAAAGGTGATTTTCTAAATGACCAGACACATCAATTTGTTCTCTTTTATATTTAATATATTTCAAGCATGTCTTTAGCACCAAAACAAATTGTTACTGACCTATAACATTTTTCTGAAGAAAACCAGGTTTGTCAGGTAATAATACCAATTTATTTTTCTTTAAGATAAACCTGTATTTCTTGTTTCTCTGATTATTCCTGTCAACTTCCTCAGGCCCTCATTAACAAAAGAGCTGCAAGAGACATGCCAAGCATGGAGGCAATGAGCCAAGCCTGAGGCAGCTCCTCTATACTACTCTTTCAAGCTACAGTCATTCCTCCAAAAGGCTGTTGTGTTATAGCTGAAGGAGAGACAGCAGGAAACTTCACATTTTTTTTTCCCTAATAAATGCATAAACCACTGCCAAATAAACATAACCATAATAAATAACTGACAGCATTTCCAAGTGGTCAATAATTCAAGCCAAAATATATCAAACTGTTATACTAATTTAAAATCATACACGGTTCTAAGTTAACATGTTAGGTATTGATTTTTTTTTTCTTATATTCTATAGTCTTTCCTCCTTAGAACAGAATTTTTGTCTTGTGATATGGCTTTCAGCAGAAAAATACGAGGGTATGAACTACATTTTCAGGGAAGAAGAAAGCATATTTTCTCTTTTTATTCACCTAATAAGTACTGCTCAGGGTCCCTAGCCAGGGTATTAAAGTTTCCAGCTGAATGTTGTCCTCTGACAGAATTTGAAGCCATGTGGCCAACTCCCAGAAAAAATACATTAATTGCCAGGTTATCATTAAACTTCCCTATTGAAGTCTTCAATAAGGAAACTTCAATAAAGAAACATCTTTCCTAAGGAGGGAAGAGGGTCTTGCCCAAGAGATTTTGGGGCAGATCGATAGGGCTTTAAACTAGTTGTGAAGGGGGAGTGGGATAACAATGTCAGGCTTGTCCATGACAAGCTGTGTGATGACACACCAGGGTTAGAGGGGCAGAGTGCTACCAAAGGCCTTCAACCAGTTACTCTGTGTTGAAGTGGGGGTGCGGCAGCACACCGAAATTCTTACAAAGATGAACCCGGGGCTCCTGAGGTAGCAGGAGGCTACAGAAAAACACCTGAAGAGATTTAAGGCGTATTCCACAAAGAAGGTGATGCAGCAGACAGCCCAGCTGAAGTGCCTCTACGCAAAACACACACAGCATGGGCAACAGACAGGAGGAGTTAGAAATCTGTGTGTGGTCAAGTGGTTACAATGTGATAGTGATAACAGAGTCATGGTGGGACAGCTCACATGACTGGAATGTGGTCATGAATGGTTATGTCTTTTTCAGGAAAGACAGGCCAACAAGGTGGGGTGGTAAGAGTTGCTCTTCACATGAGAGAGCAACTGAATTGTATTGAGTTTTGTCCAGGGACAGATGAGGAACAAGTTGAGATATTGTGGTGATGCAGTTGTGGGTATCTATTCCAGACCACCTGATCAGGATGAGGCAGTTGATGAGGCCTTCTATAGGCAGCTGACAGCAGCCTCTCAATCACAGGCCCTGGTTCTCATGGGGGATTTCAACTACCCAGATATTTGCTGGAAGGTCTACACAGCCAGCCATCCACAGTCCAGGAGGTTCCTACAGGGCATTGATGACAACTTCTTGATGCAAATGGTAGATGCGCCAACAAGGAGAGGAGTGCTTTTGGATGTTGTGCTAACTAATAAGGAGGGTCTGGCTGAAGCGGTGAAGGCTGAGGGCAACCTTGGCTGCAGCGACCACAAGATGGTGGAGTTCAGGGCCTTGCACAGTAGGAACAAAATACCAAGCAGGATTGCTTGGTCAACCAGATTTTATGGGACTGCTCTGTTAGACCTGACACCATATTTTTTTATAGTTAAGTAGTTAACTATTCCAAATCAGCTCTTAACAAAGCTCCCACTCCCAGAGTGTTTTACATCATGGTGGCCAACATATTGAATATGTGCATTAGATAGATGAGGAACATGTAGATATCTTCATAGTCTGGATAACTATGTTAAACACTAAACTAACGAATATAAGGGTAATAACAAGCGATAGGACAAGAGGGAATGGTCTCAAGTTGTGCTACGTGAGGTTTAGTTTGGATATTAGCAAAAATTTATTCACCAAAAGGGTTATCAATTACAGGAACAAGTTGCCTAGGGAAGTGGTTGAGTTGCCATCCCTGGATGTATTTAAATGAAATGTAGATGTGGTGCTGAGGGATATGGTTTCATGGTGACATGGCAGTGCTGGCTTAATGGGTGGACTTAATGATCTTAAAGGCATTTTCATACCTAAAAATTATTGAAGAAATACCATAGAATTGTTTAAATCGTATATTTGAAATCCCTGACTTGAAAAATGTAAAACTGAGTTACACTGAAAATGATGAATACATAGTCCAAAAGAGTAGCTGCACAATTTTTTTGAAGACTCTGAGCTGTATAAATTATAGAGTAGATTACAACCTTGCAACCTAACTGAAGCACATTTTAATTTTGTTTGTGATAGACATTCCATTAAATAGGAATTACAGTATATTATTACTTTTTAATTTTTTTTTTCAAGCAGTTATGAAGCATAGAGTATTCACCAATCCATTGGTGGACTGTGCATTTACTAAAAAAACCTAAAATATTGGACAAAACATACTTCAAGACAAATCTTCATGTGTCGAGTTCTATTATAATAAAATTATCCAAAGAAAACCAGTGAAATAACACATAATCTAAGAGAAACGCTGCAATTTTTTTTTCATTTTCTTTGCATTAATAACCTGTGTCATGTAATGCATTCCATACATTTGAGACTATGTAGTAGTTAAAATAATGTTACGTTCACCTAATGAAGATAATCTTGGCAAATGAGAAAATATATTGCAATGCCATCCAATATGGTACTGAAACTTTGTTTGTAGTCTCATTTTTTCTACAACACAGTCAATTTTTTTTCTTTAGCAGATTTATGTCACATACTGTAAGCCATTTGGGGAGCCAGTGACAGAAGCATTCTCCACATCTATTCTATCAGTGTCTAGCCTGTTTGATCATTACTTCACAGCCTCATCTGATAGGTGATACCATTCCACCACCATTTTATCTGCTCATCTTCTGATTGCTTTCCTGACACTTTGCCCTCCAGTAATACTCACTCTGATTGTCATCCAATTTTTTTGCTAAAATAGAAAAAGTGTTTGAGTTTTGTCTCTCAGACGTGTATATTGAAGGCCTACTGCACACCATCTGATGATGTGTCTACCCACTAGCAGTTCAAACATTGGCTATTACAAAGGAATAGGTTTAACAAGGAAATTATATAAAGATGATTATTTGAGCATCGTCTGTTTATCGGGCATGTGAACTGCGGACTTTGGAACAAATAATAACTACATATTTTTGATAGAATTCTTTTCATATGGATCCTCTATTGAGTGATTTTATAGCCAAAGCACAAGCAAACAAAGAAATTGGAAGGTTGCATTTTTTTAAAAAATATAATTTTTTAGTATTAAACAAATACCATAAGCAAGTTATAGTGGATATTCACTTAAATTTGAAATTAATTTATTTTGAAGTGTTTGCATTATTTTTTCTTTCTGAAAGTATTGATGCTAATAGATACTTTTTACAAAAGTTCATATAAATTAATATCAGAGTAGTGCACAGAATCATGAAAACAACTACAAATTTTCAAATGTCAGTATTTGTGTTTTGTGTACTTGCATACCGATACAGCAAGGGAATAAAAACTCTGTGAATGACTATCTGCCCATCCAAACCAAACCAATTTCTATAAAATCAGCAAATTTTACCTGCTCAAATCTTAAGACTTAATATTAGATACGCTTCATCACAGTAAACAATAGAACATTGAAAAATTGCACACCAATTCTTTATTGACATGGTGTCTTCAGTTGGATTTCTTGTTGCAATGCTCAGAAAGTACTTGAAAGGAAAGATCCATGCTACCTGTCCAGCTCTGCTCGACCCAGTTATGAAGCTAGAGTGAACAGAATGGTCAGCCCATGGATTTTCATTTCAATGAAAGAGAAGAAAATATCTTTTTTTTCTTCATTAGCATGGAATGATGACATTGTCAGCTCTTTCAAGCTTTCTATAGATTTACTGTTTTTTCACAGTTTCAGACAGAAATTGCCATTTCAGTGTGAAATGTAATTACAAGAATACCCAGAAAAGTGAACTGAGAGCATCTTTCTGAAACAATAAGGCAAATAATGGCAGATAGAGCTAAGTCATCATACTTTCAAGAAAATATATATTATGAGGGCAAATAAGAATATTAATAATGTTGCAGAAATTAATACAATTAATTCATCCAGCATGTTGCAACACTTGAGTGATAATCTACTTCCTGTCCAAACATAAAATGTTAATATTTCTGTATTCTTTCCTTCTCAGAACAACAGAAGCTTTTTGTTTCCAAATAAAAAAAAATACTGGG
>JANHFX010003931.1:0-16929 GCA_027560015.1 Chloroceryle amazona
CACATTGGGGGTGCAGGAAAGTGAAAGGCTGCACCTGCAGGGAGGAGTGGACAGGGCAGGTGACCCCAAACTGACCAACGATGTATTCCATCCCATATACATCATGTTCAGTATAAAGCTGAGGGATCTGGAGGGTCTGTAGTTTTGGTTTTGTTTGCTTGCTTGCTTGCAAGTTTTGTTTACTTGCTAGCTAGCTTGCTTGCTCACTCACCCTCTCTCTGGGGGATCCCGGGCTCTTCTCCCCTCTTGGAGAGCTTTGCCAGCTTTGCTTGGATTGGCTTGGGTCCTCTTTCAGTTCTGTCCTCAGAGCATCCAAGAAGGACTCTGTCTGTTCTGCCTTCAATCCCAATCGGTGTGTTCCTGAATCTGGTACCAGAATCCAACTCCCAAACACAGCTCCTGTCTGCTGGGGGGCCCAGTCTGGGACTCCCCCTGTGCCTGCTCCACAGCATCAGTGGTGATGGTGATGTAATTATCATCAGGGGGGCTGGGTTTGATACTGGTTTTGTACATATTTATATATATTCTTTTTATTATTATTATTAAAGCTGTTCTAGTTTCCTCTTCTAATTGCTGAGTCTCTCCCCTTATTCCCTTTCTCTTCCCCTTTGGGGAGGGAGGGGCGTTAACAGAGAGCATCTGTTATTGGTTTAAGGGGCTGCCCTGACCCTAAACCATGACAATCTGTGAGGTATTCTTTCTCCTAAATTTGAAATGGAATAATTTGAGACGTTTAATTCCATATAGTGACTGAAGCCTTACACTTTGCTGCCCTATGAATTATATCCAATAGCATTTAAGTTATTCTTGCCTATAATCCTCTGAATACTTTAGAACACATCACTTTCCATTAGGTTCACTCACATATCTGCAAAATATTCTTAAAGTAATGCTTGAAGGAAAATAGAGCATCTACTTTTTTCCAGTATTATTTTCAACAACATTCTGAAAGAATACACAAATTATTTTCCACTCTCAGGTAGCCTGTATATTTAAATGAACATAAGCTAAATCTGTAACCTCTAGGGCAGAATGTCTCCCTGATACTAATGCTAGCTTGAGAACTGGAGAAATCTCTAGGCACTACTCTAATATAAGCATTACTTATAGTATATTTGACAGAGAAACAACCCACTTAAATTGCTTAATAAAGAATTTATTGTTGAATAAACTTTTATATTCTCCTTTGCTAGTTCTGACTTCACTGAACAGCTGAAAATAATGCATTATTCTGATCAACATAATATACAGTGTGAAAATTGTTCCTGGGAGATTTAAATGGTAGGAATTTAAGGGCAATTCAATAATTTCAAGGCATATTGCTTCAATCACATACTTGCAGTTATATAACGGAAGAAGCTACAGGAGAAGCAACAGAGATGTATCAGTACCATTGGTCCTTGCTCCAGAGGTTGTACAACTTCAGTTTGACAAGTGAAAACTCTCACTGCCTCCAACTTAGAGCCATCTGAGTGAGTAGTACACACAGAATGAACTTAATTGTCTGTGTGAAACAGGGAGGGGCATTTGCAGATGTAAATTGAACCGCACTGAAGGTAGCAGTAGAGTTGTAACGTTCTATAAATTACTTTCACTGGCCTAGCTCACCACCCCTCACAGAGCTTTCAGCTTGATTCAACAGGGCTCTAAGCAACCAGGGAAGAAAATTTCTTTTAAAGAAATTTAATGCAGCAGAACTGATTAACTGCACAACAGCCTACAAACAGGCAGCTGAGAGAATGTTCTCGGCAAGCCAAACAGCCCTGTTATGTTGGTTTTATTAATTAACATCTGGCTTCCTGCCTCTAAATTGTGTCCCCTTCTTTACTGCTTTAATGCCATGTTTTCATCACTTTTACCCTGAAATGTACCCCAAGAATGTGAGTTTAAATCTTTTGGCTGTTCAGCATCTGAAACACAAGTCAATCCTCTCTAAATAGCATGCAGCAACAGAGCTCTAGTGGTCTCAGCGAAGGTACTCAGACTTGGTGAAGAATGGCAAAAGGGAATAGACTAATTCCTTCACCAAAAAGATGGAAATAATTACTGGAGTATGCAGGTTGTATGGGAGACAGCTTTTAGCTGAAGATGATGATTCGCCATCATTAGGAGAGCTCAGGTAGGCATGCCAGGGCAGCCTCGATGGGCTGGGCTGGGCTGATCCTAAAATGGGAAAATAGAATATGTTTTATGGTTGGGATTTAAAAACAAAACCAAAAGCAAACAAACAACAACAACAAAGCAAAACCAAAACCAAAATAATAATAAAAAAAACCTCTCAAAAAAAAACAACAAGCAAACAAACAAAATCTTTACAAAAGTTATGAAACAATGATGGCCACTGCAGGGTGCTACTTCAACTTCTGAATGTTAAAGTCCAGCCTGATAAAGTATAAGTTTTGCTGTACTTAAAGACTACATCTTAAAAGAGTTAGACTACATAATATAGACTTCTTTCTGGCTGAGGGTTTTCAGGACACACAACAAAAACCATACATGTAATTGAAAGCAATAACTTAATCTGAACAAGTTAGAAAATTCTACATTTTACCAGCTTCACAGTGACTGGTCTCTTAGACTGTATTCCCTATACACTGTATTCCCTATACAAGTATTCACCTTGGCTAATGGCCATGTATTTTATTTGCTAATTACATTACAAGTCTTACAAGACAGGGCTTATTGTTTTATTTATAATAGATCATCTTGTATTTCCTTGACTACTTCACTGTCATTTTGTTTGTCAGGTGTGTGTGTTGGGTACTGGAGAACTTCTTGGGAAGTGACTCCATTATATTCATTTATTGTTCCGCCTGATATGCTGCTTCTTTGGGAATTTCTGTTAACTCTTAGACTGTCTTTAATTTCACAAAATGCTTTGGTGTTTTGCTTTTCTCATTGTTTCTCTTTTTTCACCATATACAGCCCATCTTCTGTCACCCAGCAACTGCAAAGTAAGTGGGCAGCTTGAGAGTGATTTACAACCTTATTTTAAAATAGCTTTCCTTAACATGTGCAATTGCATCAAATGATAGCACATGATTGTCAATAGGTTCACACAGCTTATCCCCAAGTGACATGTTTATTTGCTTACTGCTGAGCCACCAGTTCATCTGCTATAAGATTAGTGGAGATTTACAGGAAGAAAAATATATCCTGTTAATACTTCACAGGTTAAGTTTTGTAATTCAATGTTACTAAATCAACTGGTTTTACAGTGTTAATAGACAAGTTGAAGCAGAATATTAAGTGTTGGAGGGCTGATTTTGTTCAGCGTGTAATAATATACTGTGCTGATTTCTTTACATACAAGGGTTTAAAGCTATGCATGCATTTGTAAGACCCTAGCTGACCCCATCTTTTAAAGAAGTGTATATATACATCATGGTTTTAGTCCGCTTACTGCATAGCCTCAAGAAGCAACTGATGTCACCTTATGAAGAGTCTTCCTGGGTCATGTTTTCAAGGCTGCATTTTACCATGAGCAGAGTTGTAAGAGTGATAATCTACTGCTACAACAGATAAGAAATCTGTTACTGGCAAATGTGCATGAATGCAGAGCTCAGGACCAGCATAAGCACTCACTACAAGTGCTAGAATTTTTTTACGCAGCATTAGATGTAATTGGGAGGAAAATAGTTCAATTTTCTCACAGATTCAGCTCCAGCATTTTTTGGTTTGAACAGGGAATGATTCACCTCGTGTATGTTTGCCTATGTCAATGTTACATTTATAGTCTAAGTTAGTCTTCTTTGTTTCCCCCTGCAGTAATGGGATGACATGGGTAATGTAGAAGCAGCCCATTTCCTGCACAGTTTGACAAGCAGAGGAGCCTAGAGCACTAGCTTACATTGGCTGCACAAGATTTGGACTGCTGAAGTTGAGATTAATTTAATCTAGCATTACCAATTCTCATCAGAATGACTGAGACAATGAAGTCCGGTTGTGAGGGTTGTCTTGCTTCTCTGTTGTTTTCCTTCCTGCTGACTTCTTTCATGGCATTAAAGTCTGCACATTTTCAAATGGCCCTCTGTTTTTTTATAACTGTGGACACTCTATGCCAGACAGTGCCCCATGTGGTCTCTAAAAGTACTCTTCTTCAAATTGATATATGATGAAAGAAGGCCTGTACTTCCAGAAGTCTTCAATATGTGTCTATTGACAGCATTTCATAGCTGTGCAGAGGTTTAATTTGCATGGTAAGCATGTTGGGGGAGCAATGTATATTAAAGGCAATGAACCTTCCTCAGCTGTAAGAAAAGCTGTTTCAGATTTGTCAAACAAGCATTCACAGAATTGCTCAGGTTGGAAAAGACCTTCAAGATCATCGAGTCCAAGCTCATTGCCACTACATCTGCTGCATAATGCAAACTGCAAAATTCATTTTATTTTCAGTAAATAAAACTAGACTGCTTCTGACTTCACTGACACTAATGGTAGAATCCATTTTGACGTCAGGGGTGGTCAGGCAAGGTTTTAAAAGTACCTTGCAAGTATTAAAGTGAAAGGAAGTTATTCTGTGGTTTTGGTCAATACTGTCTTTCAAAAGCTTTTCATGGATGTTATGTTGCTAAATTTGGATAACCATTCAGAGTTCTCTGAATTTTTAAGAGCTTCTAAGATATTTTATCTTTTAAGACATATCTATCATCAAAGAGAAACTATTAGCAAATTCTATTCAATGTAGCTTTTGATAAAGTGTGCTTACTTACTGATTTATGAAAGCAATTTTATTTGATTCTCCGAAAGATATTACAATAAGATTCAATATTTTGCAGGACGTTAAAGATAATTCTCCAATACTTAAAGCAGTGGGATTTAACACAGTCAACATTGCTGCCTGTAATAAGATCTTCATACAGCCAAGTATCTTGAAGGGTTAGTTCTCCTTATGTAGATAAGGTAAATAAATTTATTTTTCTACTTATTCCTGTAATCTCATCAGGCTAACATGATTTGAAATATTATTTTGTAGTTTGTGTATATGAGAACTCCTTAGGGCGGTGTTGGATGGAGGTTTTGTAACTTAAGATGATGCTTATATCAATGGTAATGCAATATTATAAATGAGCCTACGAATTCAGTTCATTCCATGTGCTCAGATGAAATGCTCAGTACTCAGTGCTCTGTGAATAAGATGCAGAACTGGGAAAATAAATGCTCTTGCAGATTCAATTACCTACTTAGATTTATCCAACTTTTTCACAGCTGTGGATGGGTTGCCAGCTTTAGGGCACTTCGAAAGACTTGCATGCTCTCTGAAGTCACACAATTGCAAGTTCTTAAATACCCAGATATGAGCAGCTGCACAAGGATCAGTCCAACAGCTGTTCTCTGTCCTGCCAGCTGCAAGCCAACACCATCAAGAAAAGGTGCTGGACTGCAGGGGCTCATCCCAGGGAGTGCAGTTGCTCCATGGTTATCAGCCAGTGTATAGATAACCTGGCTACAGTCACTCAGAGGACCAAGAACTGAACAGAGCCAGGAGAGCACCTGTACTAGTTGGATACCAGCACTTAAGCCACTTTTACTTTTTTTTCTCTAACTTTTTGTCATACATCTTAGATCAAAAGCTTTTCAGGGTAAAGTTTTCCTCTTGTTATATGCCCAGTGTGGTAGAATATCCTTGTCACTGTGGCACAATTCAAGCTGAAAATCGTACATCTCCTTGGGAAGGTGAAAGGTCTATCTTCTTCCATTCTGAAAAATCCCTCCTAGGGCCATTCAACATATTCTTAAAGACTGATCCACATTAATTCATAGATCTTGGACATATCACTTTGCTCCTTTCCTTTCCCTGATGGACAACACACTATTTTTATCAAAATTTTTTTTAGAATATAGGAGTAATGTTGTTTGGTTTGGTTTGGTTTGGTTGGTGGTTGTTTGGTTTGGGTTTTTTTTTTTTTGGTGCGTTTTTTGTTTTGGTTTGTTTTTTTATGTGTGTGTTTGTTTGAGGTTTTTTTTATACTAAAAGCCATGTTTTATTTGGGAGGAAGGGGACAAGAGGACTGAAAGATTTGCTTCTTTTACACCATTTCTATTTCCATGTTTTGAGATTATAATAATATCACCTATATTCAACATCTGAAGTTTCTTCCTTTGTTACTAGATACAGAAAATATACACAGGCTGTTGCTTTCCTCAGTGACATTTTCAGGGTTTCAACAACACCATTAGACATCACTGAGTGTAGTTCCCCTTCTGCAAGTTATTCCCAACAATAAGCAGCAAATGATTAAAGATGTTAACAGGAACTCTGGAGAATAAATGTAATGTCCCTCACTATTCCTATGATGGCACCTGTGTCCCACAGTTGGTAAATATTATCTCTATGCAACACGTATATAGCCTGGCATTCATTCTTTCTTTCCACTTTTCTAAGTAAGTTTACTGGTTTTTAACATGTTATAATTTTCCTTTCATTTAAAGAAATAAAATGGAATCATGGATTTTTAACACAATAAAATGGAATATTCACCAAAGAGGTGAAAAGAAATTGTCAAAGAAAAAAACAATCTTTCCTTTCTAGGGAAAGGGCAAAAGTGTTTGTGCAGAGTAGGGTTTCTTTTGAGGGAGGGAAAGAGAAGAGTGTTCTGGTTTTTTGACCTAGACTGACCTGATCCTCAAGAAAATAAACAAAAACCTTACAAATGTCCCTTTTCCACTGCACATCGATAACTCTAATCTAAGGGACAGGGTAAATAGCAACAAAGTTGTCATTCAAAGAAAAAGAAACAACAACCAAACAGTCATTTTTGGAACTGGAGATCTACATCTACTCAGTGAGGTGATCCATGGTGTATTTAAATATGGAAATGTGATGAGTGTTTGATGTGACTGGTTATTGCATACCAGCACAGCCCAGGCCACCCACCATACACCTAGAGAGTTCAGTTCAGTTCTGACATAAACCACAGTAAATGAAAACCTTGTCCTTGAAAATGATTGAGAACATGAATGTGAATAGTTATCAGAGAATCAGCAGACTTCCCAATAGTTCATTAAATCATCATAACTCCATTTTTCCATCAACCACTTCACAGCATTGATCCTGTAGATCAGTGCCAGCAATGAGCTAAAGTCTTGTGTCTCATCTAGGCTGCTGTTACATCAGGACTGGAAAGTGCAACCTAGATTTGAAAACCTAAGATCTCTTTTAAAATACAGTTGTTCAGGTCTGACTATAAATCACATATCAAAACACTTTATGAGATGAGTACCCTTTTAACAGTCAGATAAGATAAATATCTCTTTCCAGCACCCCCACTGTTGGCACCAACTTAGATCACTGACACTACAGAGAGCTCATCACTGCTTCAAAGGGTAGAGAATCTGCCCCTGAATTATTAAAATATTTCATCTCTCACCTTGTTAATTTAATAAATATGGTTCAAAGAAAATTATTCTTTCTATAAAATGTACGCTATCCTTTCTATAAAAAAGTATGCTTATCTTTTAAAGCAGTATAGTCCAGCAAAACTACCAAGATCAAAGTGTAGTAGTGGGTTAGAGGAAGAATGAAAAGGACACTCATCACTGTGCCCCACAGAAAAACAGGAGGCTTTTGTGCTTAGAAAGAGGAATTCAAAAATTCATTACTCTGGAAGTGATACAGTGGGTTAATTCACTGCCCTTTGGAGACCTGAACTGTATTTGTGCAGAGAATGTGTTTTCCCAAATCCCCAAACTACCACCACACAACTTGGCATGGAGAGGAACAGCTGCAATGCTGCAGGTTGCAGGGACGTGCACTGGCAGAGGCTGAGCTAGGGAAGTGTGTTCAGCACCTGCCTGCATCGTGACTGGCTCTAGCTGGTGCTATCAGTTTCTGACTGCTAAAATCTTTCACGACCAGTACATCCACAAATCTTTCTGCAAGATACTATTGTCAATAGGAGATTGAATTTGCCTTCATGCCTATAATTTATTCCTTCTGCATGTCTTTTCAGTTTTATAAGGGCAAAGGAGGTAATAGAAACATGCATGTTGTGCAATTTAAATGGTATTTTAAAATGCTTCAAACCATTTAGTTGTTACAAGTATTTACAAACTTAATTAATATGTACTACATTAAGAAACTAGATCATGGAAATAGTCTAATCAAATACAAAATCCATTGAATTCTGCTTGGGTTGTTAAGGAATTTCTCTTCCAAAGGATCATTTACATGGGATCTGAATGATCAGATGATCAAGCTAACCCCTTGGGATAGAGTGGTTAAAACACATGAGACTTCCCAGACTATACTTTGGAAGCGGTAAAGTGATTGCTTTTTACTGTTCAAAACTTTTTGAACCTGCACAGTATATGTGTCTTTACAGGGCAGCTGGGTTGCTCACCTTCACTTCTGTATATTAAGAGATAAGGCATGTGATTAAAGTTTTCAGTAGATTTGTTTCTAAACTGTGTATAAAAGCACCTGATTGAATGTTTTGCTAAACAGGAACCAAAGCCAGTGAAAGATTTCTTCTACACACATTATGAGGTGATCCATGTCCTCTGTTAAACTTGTTTTTTTGCAAGTACTCTGTCTCTACTAGTGCTCTACTAGTGCACTAGGTACCTGGGACATGTATAAACTTCATGGTATAAGAAGTGCAAAATTAATAGAAAAATGCAATTCAGCATCTTTATTATCATTATCCTGTAGGTCAAAAGTTTGGCACTCATAAGCCACCAGAAAGGCAATATTAACAACCAATTAACATAATATTCTTATTCACGATTTCTTGTTTCATATAAGACTTCATTTGTTTATGAAGTATTTATTTAAGAAACAGAGACATAGGACTGGCAAGAACATCTGGGAGGAGATGATAATATTTGTTAATAGTTCTGTGTACAATTTGGCAGTCATAATCCTTAGCCATATAAGGGTTCTAAGGAAGCAGTTGACTTAAAACTTGTCAGGTCAAGGTGATGCTGAATACAGGGGATTTTCTTTCTTGGTAAGTTTGTTAGAAAATCAATTATTGCACAGAAGAAAGTAGGGAAGCTACTAATTTTGTGTTCAGCAAAAATTTTTCCACAATGTCAATGGCCATTTAGCTACACATATATTTACGTGTAGTGACTTCTGTGTAATACATGTGTTCTGAGCAGACTTGGAGGACTGGACCTCTCTGGAAATGTGGACAAAGTCTAGGTTGACTCTTAATCACTAAAAAGCTAACATGGGTAGCTAATAAGGTAAAAAGGGTAATATGGGGTTCAAAAATGTTGAGGTACTCAGAAGTCCAGGTGACATTTTATCTTACATTTAGAAACCTACATTCTCCACTTGTCTTGGGTAGGAAGCAATGTATCAGAGACAGTTTGACTCTCCTCCTGGGAAATTCAGCTCACTAAAAAATTCAGTTAACTTAATTTATCTGTGACTCCATTCTATTTTTACAGTATAAGTATAATCACTCTCCATTTCACCAGAATGTTTTGAATAACTGTATACAGAAGGTGGTAAGAATAAAATACATATATTTTTGCTTCTTAAATCATCTATTGTCTTATCTCCAACTCATCTCACAGCAGGTATTGGTCTAAATTTCATAGAATGTGAGAAAATTGAAGGTAAACGATGTCATTTTAAGGACTAACTGAAGATCAGTTAAGCCAGTAGCATATCATACACAAAGCATCATTAGACAACCATAAGAACTGGTATCATAGTTCATAGACTGGTACAAGAAATGGAATATACACGCTAAATTAATTTATTCCAAACCAGCTAAAATAGACTTCGTATGTTAGGAAAAAAAAAAAATAAATTAACTTGAATAGAACAATGCTTTCATAAGTTTTACATTGGTAAAGGAAATTTTATATGAATTATACATACATGAAACTTACCTGTATGAAACTTACATAATGCAGCAACAAGCAGTAAAAGCGGTCAAATGACTGAGTTCATGCCATACCATTTTTACAAGCCATAATTCACAGCTGCTGCAGTCATACATGCCACTTTTTTTCAGCTGCACTAAAAAGAGTAATCATTATGTATTTTAAGTGGGTTTTTGGCCCACTATTTCTAGGTATACCCAGAACTTTGCAAATGCTAATTTCATACTTCTGCCATTCATTTCTCTGTGTAACACTACATATATTTAATGGGGAGAATGTTATTGTCATTTGACTGGTATAGTCAGTACTTATGTACACTGTACAAGATAATTATTGTTTTTCTTCTCCTTCTGGAGCAGATTCTCATATCCATCAGTATATTACCATGTAAAAAATTCCAATGAAGTCTATATAATTTCTTTTAAAATGTTACCCAGTGAAAATGAATCAACATTTTACTCTTCAGTTAGATCTTGCAAGTCACTAAAACTTCAGTATGAAATACTCACATAATATAGTGGAACTATAATTTTTGTGACATAAACACCAAGTTTCACTGAAGTAAAAGAAAGAGGTTTTTAATCAACATCAGAGGGAATAGGACTGTACCCTATGCCAACTTATTCATAGTCTGCAATCTTCAAAAGCACTCGTCCTTCTTCCTTACCCTGCTCCAAATGATGTAAAAATAAAAATTCATGGTGATTTCAAAGGAAACACATATAACTAGTATGAAGTGGTTTTGAAAACCCTACATACAGTTAATATTTCAAATTTAGCACCTGAACTCCATCTCACTACATATACTCACAAGGAAATATATATTGATATCAGAGCTGTTTCTGTTAATGATCTTTTGGATGCTGTTTCATACAAATGCTAATAGGAAAAAAAAAAAGTAGGAAGAAGAGTAGAATAGCCTTGTTGCACTGGTTTGAAAGAAAGCATAGAACAAGAAAAGTGATATTCTGCTCCTGTTTACATCAATGTTACATTTCTGTTGACTTCAGTAACTGCAAGATTTCATCCTAAATGTATTTCAAGTTACTTAAAAGCCTCAGAACATTCCTTCAATGAAATAGCTTAAAAAAGAATAAAATCCTGTTTGGATATTGATAGATCAAGCACTGCTGCACACATATCATATGCAACAAAAATGCAACAAAAATGTGCACTTGCTTGAAAGCACATTTTCCTAAAAACATGTTGTAAATGTATTTCTCACAGCTAATTAAAGTTATTCCGTTCCATCATTCAAGTTTGTGTGAGGTCCAATGAAATCTGAAATTAAATGTATTATGAAGGCTATGCTTTAGCAGTCAAATTAATTTTTCCTGTTATATCCAGAAGTTAAAATCTTGGCATCATTGACTCCAATGGAAATTTTGCATTTAATTTTAGAGACTGGATTTTACCAGTTTGCAGTCATTATTGACGTTTTCTTATTTCTAATACCCATAGAGTTGTAAACAGTCTATTCTAGGAAAATTCTACATGACCTTAGGCAAACAGATTTTGACCATAAAACCCTTTATTCTGAGTTGAATCTCTTAAACAGATAAAAATGTTATCCCAATTCCTAACCAAAGCAATTTCCTCCTTACACAAAGCAGATAATTTCTGAGAAGACTGTTACACAAATGCCCCAATGCTTTTACTTTCAAGTTTATGTTTGAGTTTTCTGTCTGAGAGCAATTCCATTCATGCAGCAGTATCTCCAACTCATATCCCATGCAGAATAAAAGGGAGAAACCACCCTCTTGTGAAGTCATAGGCACAATCTGTCTGTAGGTATGTAGAATTAAGCTTATCAATATCTGAGTCTGTCCCCTGACAGGAACAATTGTTTAACTCTGGCAGCATGGTCTATAATCATAAGTAGTTCTATGCAGTCCACTTGCATTTTTTCATAGAATCTCCACTTTCCAAGATTCTCCATGTTTCATTTTCCTTTGGTGGAGCTGCATGATGTGGAAACCTTTCAGACCTTGGCATTTGTTTCTTTAAAAATATCTGTGTAAGTACCTGGACAATGAGAGTTTGTCCTGAAAACACCATGTGGTTGCACAAGCAAGAAGCAGGAAGACAAATATTCCAGTAAAGAAAATAGAAGAATTCAACAGCAGGTGTATCTACATGAAAACATGTAGGATCAACACAGAAACAGAGATCATTTTAATATGTAGTAAACCAGCCATGTACTTTAACTTCACTTTTAAAAACTGAAATTAAAATGTCATAGCAAAATGGACAGGCAGAAGGTAATTACTGTTTAACAAGACAAAAAGAATTGAATATATTAAATCTATGTATAAAGTATTTGTGAGTTAAAGAAGTAATAAGTAATTAAAATGCTGCATTAAATTATTTTTCATGTGAAACAGTGTTAAGAACTGCTTCTTCAATATAATGGGATTATTCTAACATTCATGTTTTGAAGAGAGTCTATCAAACATAGGCATTTACTTACCCTGCCAATGAATGTGCACTTGTGCAAGCCTGTGGTGCTATAAGAAATCATCCTAACTTCTGACCCATGCACTGGAACTTGATCCTGATGGGTGCAGAGTATCACTGACTCAGTGAAACAGAGTATGAACTGTCCTTATGCGTTTTCATAGGTAGTGCATAATTATTTGAGAACACATAGAAAAATTGATAATTGTATGAAAAATGGAATCAAAGAATACCTTTACTAGTAACATTAGGAAGAGGCTTCAGCTAACATATGATAGTTTTGACAAAATAATGAGCCCAACAAGCCAATTTTTCCTTCATAAAAAAATGTTGAAATTAACACAACTTCTATTTATATAGCAGAAGTCAGATATGTTAAATTTTTTCTTTACCACTAAATTTAATTTCTCTATATTTATGCTATATTCCTCATATATCTAAAAGTTTCAAGCATCAAGTATCAGGTATTCAGTGTGTTATACTATGATGCATTTTAGCAACAGTAAAAACATGGACCAATTAAATGTTTATTAAAACTGAAAGTTAGCCAGTGACACCAGAGGTGGCTTCCCTTTTTATGAATTGACACACAGACCTCGTCTGTGAACAGAAGCTCTCTGTGGCTGGAAGAAAAAGAGAAAAACAGTCTTCTCTTGATCACTGTCTAAATCAATGAAAACTCTTGCACGACTGCTAATTCTTCTATCAACTGACAGTGCATGTTCACTAAATCCATACATGTAATAAGATACTTTCAGAGCATATGAAAAGATATTCCTGTTAGCCTTTTCTTTTTGGCAGTTCCCTGACAGATGTACCATTTGTATTAAAATATTTCTTTTAATTGCAAGAAAGAAGAGGTAACATCACTGGAGCTAGTTGTGACATGGGACCACCAGAAAAGGACTGCTATTTGTTAATGTCATTTACAAACTGCTAAAGTAACATTAGTAAGTGGAACCACTTGATGTTAAGGGATTTAACCATATAGTAAAGAATCTTTATGGACAGATCATTAATCTCTGACTGCAAAGAGCCAGACTTGATATAATGCCAAATGTTTCCCTCTAAAGAGTTTGCCAAATGGCAGAAGCTGAATTATAGAAGAAATACATATTAAAATAAGACCATTTAAATTTTACATCTGCTGTGAGAATAAGCAAAGCCCATCACCTATTTAAAATAATCTCAAAATGCAATTCCTAATCCCGTAAAAGCATCTAATAAAGATTGGAATAAACTTGTAATAAAATTAATTAATGAGTTGTGTTCCACATTATGTTTTCATTTCCAACTTGTTAAAACAGGAAGCTTCACCACTCATTCTCGCATCTTATATTTCTCTCACTTTTCTCATCATTTGTGTATGGGCACATAAACGTGTTTCCACCAAGAAAGTATAAACCTGTAGCTGAAAAATATGCATGTTCTGCTAATAACAACACCTAACAATCAGAAAATATTTTATCACAGTATTTCAAGGAGGAGGAAGAGCATTTTTATTGCACTCTACATGGGGTGAAAGAGGCAAAGGGCTCTTTTCAGACCATCTACTGTAGCCATCTCAAATGGCATCACTACCCCTTTGACATTAAAAGTTTGATAAAAGACCACAGGTCCTGCTTCCTAGTCTCTGTCTGGCCCTAGTTCCCTGCACAGTTAAAATGTGGAGAAATGGTTGTTTCCCAAAAGAAGATATCTGCAGTGTATGACCCATGGACTTTGGTATCCCTTGGAAGAGGATCTGTGAGCAGCCCAGGTTCCTATTGCACAGAAACAGGGCACAAGTGAGTGCGCTCCAGGACCAGGGTGGAAAGGTGCCTCATGGGGCAATTTGGCTAAATTGTCTCATGAGTGAGCAGAGATGACAGTCATCTCTCATCCTGGAAGGAACAGATCTACAGTGAACTGCATGCATACAACTAAACTGTCTCATCACATGCAGCTGCATGCAAGATGTTTTTGAGACCATTCCTTGGGCTTTGCTATGCCCCAAACCATGCCTAAGCATTATTTGAGAGTGCTGTTGGGCACAGGCCAAAATCATGAGAAAGGTCATGCCACAAATTAGCAGTGCCTAGGCCCATGTGTTCACACTGGTTAGTGGAGTGTAGCAAAACACAACTTGTAAGACCTCAGCATTTCAAGATGATGGGAAGAGATCACACTCAGACATTGAGCAAGAATTATTCCCCATTTACTTGTCTGAGGATCCAAAACAATTGGTGGTATTAAAACATTGAAACTTGAGCAAGGCTGTATACATACAGCAGTGTTTCAAAAAGAATGTCAAAGCAAGTTAATCAGCTAACATGAAGAACATGGTACTTTTAAAGCAAATGGGAGGACTACATCAGAAAATCTCTAGTTTCTTGTTCTGCTTCTTGTAAACTACTTTGGCAATATTAAAAATATTACAGAGAACAATTCTTTAACACCTAAACATTGAGATTATTAGGTGGCAAATATGGGAATCAGAATGATTGGCATTTACAACTCAGAGTGAATTTAAAAAAAGAAACTCACCTCAATGTACTTAGATTATTTACAGGTGGTGGCTTTTAGTTTATTACAAATAACTTGCCTCTGTAATATCTACTTAAAGGTACTGCTGTGCTAGAAGACTTACACATTTCTAATGAAGAACAAAAAAAAGGGTCTATTTCCACAAAACATGCATTATAAAAAAGTCTTATGAAGATTGTACTTAACCTCAGAAGCCTAATAGGAACCTATATTAAAAATAATTTTATTTGTATAATTCTTTGTCTATTTCTCGAAGCACTTTATAAAACTCTTGCTGAAAGTGTATTTACTTGGCTTTTTCTAAGAAAAGCACACTTAAGATATGCTCTTAGACTTACGACACCTGTGATAAGATGTGTATAATTTTTTATCCTTTCTTTTTTTCCATTTGCATCATGAGCTCCATACAGCTTCTATATGATGTGCAAACACAGTAAAGGAGATAGCAGCTTACCTGGCAAGATTCTCCTTTAAGGAGAGAGGTTTGATCCTGGAATAGAAAATGGATTTGACAAAGCTGAAATAGAAATCCATGTCTTCTGATTCTTACTTCAAGAAAAAAATCCCCAATAGACTCAGTAAAACAAGTTGGTATTGAAGAAGACCGGCCTGGCTGAATAGGGAGGTTTGCTCAAAATCAGGGAAAAAAGGAGGATCTATGGCCTCTGGAAGAAGGGGCAGACACCTCATAATAAGTATAATAATGCTGTTAGGTCATGCAAAGAAATAATTAGAAGGTCGAAAGCTCAACTAGAAGTTAATCTGGCAATAGAGGTAAAAAGCAACAAGAATAATTTCTATAAATACATCAACAATAAAAGAAAGGCCAGGGAGGGCCTCCATCTCCTACTAGGTTCACAAGGAAATATAGTAATAAAAGACAAGGAGAAGGTTGAGGTGCTTAATGCCTTCTTTGCCTCAGTCTTTAGTAATGGTAACACACTGGGTAAAGTTACTCCTCCAAGCCAAGAGGCAGGGGTCAGGAATACAATGCCCTGATTACAATTCAGGAGGACATGGTCCATGACCTGCTGCTCAACATCAATGTGAATAAATCTATGGGGTTGGATGGGTTACATCCTAGAGTGATGAGAGATCTAGCAGGGGTGCTCACCAGGCCACTGTCCATCATTTATCATAGAATCACAGAATCATAGTAATGTCTGGGTTGGAAGGGACCTCTAGAGGTCATCTAGTCCAACCCCCCTGCTGAGAGCAGGGACATCCTCAACTAGAGCAGGTTGCTCAGAGAATCACCAAGTGCCGCCTTGAATGTCTCCAGGGATGGGGCCTCAACCACCTCCCTGGGCAACCAGTTCCAGTGTTCTACCACCCTCATGGTAAAGAACTTCTTCCTAACATCCAATCTAAATCCACTCTTTTCTAGTTTAAAACCATTTCCCCTCGTCCTTTCACTACAGGCCTTTGTAAACAGGCCCTCTCCAGTCTTTTTATAATCTTCTTTCAGGTACTGGAAGGTGGCTATTAGGTCTCCCCTGAGCCTTCTCTTCTGAAGGCTGAACAGTCCCAGCTCCCTCAGCCTGTACTCATAGGAGAGGTGCTCCAGCCCCCTGATCATCTTCATGGCCCTCCTATGGACCCTCTCCATCAGGTCCATGTCCTTCCTGTGCTGAGGGTTCCAGAAGATGTTAGGATGCTGGGCTTGGGCTTCCTTAGTTATCAGCAGTTCTGGCTGACTGGGGAGGTAGAAACAAATTGGAGGTCAGCCAATATAACACCCATATGTAAGAAGGGGTGGAAGAATGATCCAGGGAACTACAGGTTTGTCAGTTTGACTTCAGGACCAGGGAAGCTGATGGAGCAGATCATCCTGGGTTCTGTTATGCAGCACATGCAGAACAACCAGGTGATCAGGCCCAGTCAGCATGGGCTTATGAAGGGCAGGTCCTGTTTAATAAACCTGTTCTCCTTCTCTGACAGGATGACTCACTTGTTGGATGAAGGTAATGCTGTGGATTTTGTCTGTCTTGACTTTAGTAAGGCATTTGAGAGTGTTTCCCACAGTGCTCTATTAGAGAAATTGACTGCTCTTGGCTTGGATGGGCATACACTTTCCTGGGTAAAAAAATGGTTAGATGGACG
>JANHFX010003931.1:17029-39422 GCA_027560015.1 Chloroceryle amazona
GCTTGAGGGTAGGGAAGCTCTACAGAGGGATCTAGATGGGCTGGATTGCTGGGCCAAGGCCAATTCCATGAGTTTCAATAAGGCCAAATGCCGTGTCCTCCTCTTTGGCCACAACAACCCCCAGCAGTGCTACAGGCTTAGGGAGGAGTGGCTGGAGAGCTGCCAGGCAGAGAAGGACCTGGGGGTGTTGATTGACAGCAGGCTGAACATGAACCAGCAGTGTGCCCAGGTGGCCAAGAAGGCCAACAGCATCTTAGACACTATCAAGAATAGTCTAGTCAGCAGGAGCAGGGAGGTGATCATTCCTCTGTCCTCAGCTTTGGTGAGATGGCACCTCAAATACTGTGTCCAGTTTTGGGCCCCTCTCTACAGGAAGGACCTTGAGGTGCTGGAGAGGGTGCAGACGCAGGCTACCAAGCGAGTAAGGGGTTTAGAGCATGTCTCTTATGAGGAAAGGCTGAAGGATGGGGAGCTGTTTAGCCTTGAGAAAAGAAGGCTAATGGGAGACCTTATTGGTCTGTACAACTACCTGAAGGGAAGCTGTAGTGAGGTGGGAGTTGGTCTGTTCTCCCTAGTCACAAGCAATAGAACAAGAGGAATTGTCCTGAAGCTGAATCAGGAGAGGTTCAGGCTGAATATTAGGAAGAATTTCTTTACTGAAACGGTTGTCAGATATTGGAATAGCCTGCCCAGGGAGGTGGTGGAGTCACCATCTTTGGGGGTGTTTAAGAGCCAGGTGGATGTTGTGTTTAGGACATGGCTTAGTGGTTTTGATAGGGCTAGGAATAAGGTTGAATTTGATGATCTTGAAAGTCTCTTCCAGGTGAAGCTATTCTATGATTCGATGATTCTGTGGCTCCAATGATTTAGCAATGCCTGATATTGTAATCACTTGGATTAGTCTTGCTATGGGGTCATCTCGGATTTTGACTGAATTAATCAAGGTGTTATACTTTGGGAAATTTCTTTGTGTTAAAGTTAATCTGTTTAGGTATTTGGGCATGTGTTTAGCTGGCAGAACACAGACATGCTGCGCCATTGAAACAGACAGGGCATCTGAGAGATAAGACAGAGGGACAGATGCTGCATTCACACAGGTGAGATGCCATAGGCTGTGCTGATGGGTCCTCATCAGCTGTGTATGAGAGGTCTCAGTATCAAACTGACTTCCAGCCTGACTGCTTTGAATAAAAGTCAGTCCAACACTATGCTAGGTCAAGAACCTGTATCAAAACTCAAGATCCTATATCAAAACTCTTTATTCAGTACTTAGAGCCCTAAGTGTTGAATACAGTAAGATGCAGCACTGGAAAATTTAAATGAGAGAGGGAATGAGGGAGGATGGGAGCATAAACCTGAAAAAACAACTGAAAGCTTTAGGGAGAGGGATGAGAAGAAGAAATAAAACCACAAAGGTTCAGATATAAAATAGAAGGGAAAGACCTCAGGGTTACTCCAGAACCACAAAGTAGCCTTGTTGCATCATTAAACACCATGTTTTCTGGATCACTTAAACACCTCTTTAATGGAATACAGCAGCTACATGCCAGGGCACAGTGTAACAAAGAGCTAAGGAGAGGAAGGATATAATACTTTGTACAGGATGAACGTTATGAGTTTATGACATAATGAGCTAAGTCAGAATCTGGCTAGGATGCTGTAGTTAAGCCTTTTCATCTTGAAAAAAAATAAATAAATTGCTACTAGGTATTTGACAACTCCAGTTTTATTGTTACATCTCAGCTGGGAAAAATCCTGTGCCCTCTGCTACCTAACAGCTCTAGCACCAACTTGAACCTAGGTTCAGTAACATCTCCAAGAAAAAAAAAAATAACAACCCATCAACATTGTTTCCTCATGTTGTTTTTTCTTGGTATTCTTCCAAGCAGAACTGATCTCAGGTAATGCTACCAACTCTGCAAGATGTGATGAAATAGCATGCAAGGTGGTGCATCTTCCAGAAAAAAATCTGTCTTAGAGTGAATATAACAAAGCCTTCTGCTCTCAGATCTTTGAACTTTGGCTTTTGAAGCCAAAACAGTCTGGGAATGGGTTCCATGTTTTTGACCTTGTGCTTAAATTGTTTGCTCTCATTTGATTTAGGCTGAAAGTTCACATTATTTCCCTCGGGAATAGACAGCAGTATTTGAATTCCGCTATATTTGTTACAATTTACTCAGTTTGTCTTAGTTGTATTTATGAGGAAACTTGGAGGAGATATTAAAAAAATAGGCATTTTTATTTAAATAAACACCAGTGACTACTGTGACTGTAAATATTGTTACTACTGTGATGACTACTGACATTTGGTCAAGACACACCCTAATTTTATCTGTTAACTTCAGTTAAAATTGCCCTTTAAGGACTTATCTACATTTTAAAAACTCATGATAATTCATCTAAATTTGTTCAATGAAATGATGCAGAGTTCACATGTAGACTTACATCAGTTTAAAATAGATAAAGCAGCACAGACTTGAATCCATTCTGGTATGTCATTCCTTAACTTTTGGAGATGAAATTTTGGTAGGACTCAGCAGTCCCGCTGAATATTTTCTCCAGTGTTTCCATTGGCACAAACACATGATGTTACACCCCACAGAGCTATTCCACTACATTCCTAACATATTTTTGGTAAAAGGCTTTTTGGTTTTAGCTATCTTTTCCCTAAATAATTTAGGCATTTAGGGGTCAGAAGTGAAACCAGGGTTCAATTTGTTACAGCTTGCAATTTCCAACAGAAAAAAAATCTCCATTCCTTGGCAAACCTTGCTGGACCACTTAAATAATAAATTGTGTGCAGTATTACCCTACTGCAAACACTACAGATAAAATAAAACTATGTAATGAAATAAACTGCAAAGAGTTAATCTGAAAGGTCTTTCTTTTCAGGGGATTGTAAAATCAGATTTGAACCACTGCTATGCCTGCCTGAGAGATGACCTAATCTCACAACCTGTACAACTAAGGCACCTAAATTCAACTCTAGGTCTTAAATTAAATCACTTTCATTCTGAATCCAGTTATGGTGTTCTTGACTAAAACATAAAGACTAGAAGGACATCCAGTTTTGATCTGGAAGAACTTCTAAGTAGATTTTTCCTAAATTTATTGCCCAAATATTCTTTTTTATTTTTTTTATTCCCAACCATAATTTCTTTATGCTTTTAGTACCGCTGCTATTTTCTCTGAGGAAAGAATTTATGCAGTGCCCTCTCATTGGTATACAAAAAAGGCTGAGATCCACAGGACTTGTTAATAGTATTACTCAAAGATTTAAAGCAGGGAGGCACAGCTATCTGTGTATTTGGCAGCACCACAGAGGCCATTGTGCCTATGGCTTAAGTGCTTGTCCCAAGACCTCTATGGTTGTTAAGAATCCCAATGGTGCTGTGGTTTCACACCGCACTTTTCATGACGTTATGACTACGCTATTATTAATGGTAAATGCCAGTTTAAAGGTGGGATGTCTCTACAAGCTGCAATCATGTTTAAATTACCCGATAAGTACATGCTAATTTTTTCTCAAGTATTTTTTCCCATCCAAAAAAAGATTTTTGTGATTTTACTTTTTTTTTGTTAAAAAAAACCCAAACACCAAAGTTATATTTTTTCATTTATAAAACATTGTTTTGCATCTCCCTGAACTACTGTCCACCCTTCAGTTCACAATTCATGCTGATTTGAAAAGTAACACTGTGAATTAAGCAGAATAGGAAACATTCCAAGCATTCAGTTATACTTATCTCTTAAATCGAACAAATAAAACTCAGTTTTATTCATCACATCAGTAGATAATGTATTTCCTAGTTTTATATAAAGACACAAGACTGGTATCTAGTGAGGTTGTACATATAATACAAGCATCATCAAGATACAGGGACTTTCCCCAATTAAACATTGATATTTTAATTCATGTATATAACAAATGGAGATGTTACGACCCACAGTTCCATGCCTGTTATAGTGTACTTCATTCTCCACCATCTTTTTGACCTTTACTCACAAATAAAGAAAACTTAGAATTCCATGTCTACAAATACTTTATAAGCAACAACAATTTGCTAACACGATTCTGTATTGAAAAGATATAGACCTACCTTTTAAATTTCAGTTAGTCCTTTACTTCTGTTGAATAATGATATTTAAACACAGAGTAGTGTACACAGAATAGTATGGTTTTAGCGACATTTGGGAACAGAAGGAAAAGGATTAACAGAGATCCCTCTTAATATCTTCTACTATCTACTTCTGTGAAAGTTACTTCTGGTTCAGTGATACCCAGTGTTGTAACAGACTGGGTCTATTAATATTTTCTTCATACAGCAGCGGGTCAAATGTGCTTTTATAACTCATACAACTTTTATTGTACTGTAACTTCATCTATTCCATAAAAGCCATCTCTGACATCACCAAGCATCAATAAGAATGCAAACAAAACCATTTTCTGGAGACTAGTTGAGTTTGGTTGCTCTTCAGGTATGCAACTGTTTGCGTGTCTACTTCCTAGGAGAAATTCTTAGAATTTGAACACATATTTTAAAATTTTATGGAAACATTTTTTGGACTAGATTACCTTTAAAGTTCCCTTCCAACCCAAATCATTCTATGATTCTTTGATTTTCTTTATTCATGGAAACAAAGAGACCAGAACACATTAGCAGCTTTCAGGTACATAACTGCTGGTTTCAGTGTGGATTCTGTCTAGCTTTGCATTTTTCCAGACTTCCTAATACTTGAATTAAATATTTTAGTTCAATGTTGAGATGGTTTTCAACTACTATTGATTTTTTTTTTCCTTATTACTATTTGACATCCAGGAAATGAGAAGATATGGGCAGAAGAGGAAGGGTCAGCATGGACAAATCCTGAATCCATCATTAGGTTTTACAGATCATCAGTCTGTATAATAACATTTTGGACATTGTGAGAATTTAAATATACCTCAAAGATAAAAATTTTAAGGCATGAGATCATTCATGGATAAAAGTACATTTCAAAACATGTTTTCCTGAGTAATATTTTTATGTGACTATTAGAAGCCCTCCCCTTTACAGCTCCCTTAGAAAATAAGCAGACACAAATTCACTTTCAAGCTGCAGATGAAAAACTAAGGACTCAGAGGAAATCAAAGCAGACAGGGACAATACTGTTGATACAAATGGATGAATAAATTCCACTGACAATTCATTTTGTCCATGAGACTCTAAATAGCCAAAAAAACAAACCTGCAGACAAAGTAAGTTTCCTGATGAACATGTTGTAAAGAATCAAGATTAACATCTCAAAATATTTTTCAAAAGCAAAAATTACTAAAATATTTTGCTTTATAAACGGTAAAGGGATTTTATTTTTTTTTATATATAATGATGAAACAAACTCTTTTGCAATTATTAGAGTATTAAAGTATATTACATTTTAGAAGTGCAATCCAAAATGTAATAAATATATGAAATATTACATATGATTTAAAGTGATTAAATAACTTTTTTTAAATCAAACCCAAAACGTAAAATAATTAGGAGCTTTGATTAAAAGAAAAATGCCCATGAAATCCTGTATGCTGGTCTAAAAGTTTGAAGTGATTCTGTTAGATATTGACATGATCACTGGAAACAGTCTAATTTTGACAGAATAGCAGTTCACCTCAAAAATTGTTGACTAACTGTCTGAAATACTTTTGGTCACTTATGCTAAGTAAATGGCCTAATAACTCATAAATTCATTGAAAATCTCATTTTATATATACTGCAGATAGCTTAGGACTCTTCTGCCTTTGAAGTGACTCACTGTGATACACACAGAAACATGTTTGGTATTTATAGTTTCTTTTGTCCCAGCTTTGGATGCTTTTGCTCTCATGACAAGCCATAAAGATCCTAGGGCAATACAGAATTTCCTGAAAATAGTTTAATTGCTCACTGGCATTATCTAATTTAAAACAAAGGCTTTGCAGGTCTTGACAACTTGTGAAACATGCAACACTACTTTTATTACCGAGTAAAAGAATATCTGTCATGGCATTTAATCTAATCAACATGAAACAAAAGGGTTGTATTCTTCATTTCCAGCTTTAACCATATAAAAGTTAGATGTCTTAGTCTAAACTATTGACCTTAAACTGCCTCTGTGGACAGTAGAGAGAAATAGCCATTTCACATGACAATTCATCTGACCTTTCTTAGGTACGTATTTTAAGATGAGACAAACAGTCCTCTAGGGACCTAAAATGAGATAAACTGCCATCTAGAAATTTGATATCTATATCTAACCTAATCACCTGAGGCTTCCTCTGCAGTCAATGGAGAGAAATAGGCTTCCTCGCATGACCTTCATCATCCCCCCAAGGAATCTAACCTCTTGAAATATGGGTCACCCAGGCTGCAGCACTGGGGAGTTTGATTGCAGGCTAAAATCTCTGAATGCCTGCATGCAGCATAACTTTGCAACCCATCAGTCAAAGAGTGGAGCTTTACGTCAGTCATTTCAAATGCTCTTGCTCTTCAGGCTTGACACCTTACTCTAACTTCACCAGGGCATCACAGTACCTGCCCATTCTATTCCAAAGTGCTCACACACATACTGCAGTAATGATACAGCAAAGGTTCATCAAAACCACTTGGTAAATAAGGAGCTAGGAATTTTGTACTGGATTAAAACTTAATGTTACAGTGGTGTAGTTCTGAATTAATCATATCAGCTTCAGTGCAGTTATTGTGGCCTGGAGCCAGAAGGAGAGCACAAAAGCAGTGTGTGTGAGTCTTTCTTCAGCTTATGGCAGCTGTTTAGCTCATCTTTGATCATACTTATTTTTTGCAGTTAAGCTTTTTGGTCACACTATCTTTGCAGACATAGCTGTTCCAAACAATGCTCGTGTTCACATAGCAGAAAAGGTATTTGTGCATGTAGATTAGCTGGGTTTTGCTTGTCATGTACTTATTCGTTTTTGTGTTGATTTTGTTTTGTTTATGAAAAAGATACTCAGCTACTCAAGGAACATAAGCAACAGCATATGACATAGCTGAGCAGCTGTACACGAGAGTTAACATTGGTGCAAAGTGTTCAACTGTAGGGGATAGGAAAAGCTATGCTATCTTAGGTCAAGACAAGAGGCTGGTAGCTAATTTATAACAACAATGAACAGAAGATGCTCTTAGGAAATAGTATCAGTATAGGACATGCCTGTGGCAATGCTTCCCTGGAATACACTTCCAGTTTTCAGTGCTTTGTGGCTCAAAGACTTCCTGAGCTGGTGTAAGTGTCCTTGAATTTAACAGCCCTGAAAGGATTTTCTTCCAAGTGAATTTATGACTGGTTTAATCCATTTAAACTTTCAGCATTGCAAACATCCAACAGCACAAAGTTCCCCAGTTTAATTATACACTGCATGAAGAATCCCCTCCCTGTTTTCAATTGCCAGTTGTTAGTTTTATTTGATACTGCTTGTTTTTTTATGGTCAAAGAGATACAGAATGATTGTTCCTTATTAATGTTCTCCAGCTCCTACATGATTCATCTGTTCACAAGGCTGAGTGCCAGTCAAATGAGTTATTTCTCATTTTGAAAGGTTCCAGATCATTGATCTTTTTGTTGTTCTTCTTGTACCTTTTCCTGTTCTAGTAAAATGTTTGTAAGAAAAAAAAAAGAAAAAGGTTTATCAGGATGGAGTATGAACATGTTTTTAAGAAGTGCATATTTTGGGGACATACATTGAAAATAAATAGAAGCCTTACAATGATTTGTTTTTTTCTTCCTAAGTGAAGGTTGTGGCAGCAGTTAAACCATCTCAAAAAACTCCAACATTTCCCTGAAATATATCCATCTGTTTTTGCATAAAATCTAGACAAGTAGATTTCACACAGATGATGGTAAAACACTTACCTAGACATTTAAGAAATTGTTACTCAGTAAGTATGAATTTTAATCCTCTCTAAATCACATTTCAATAATATGCACAAGAGTTTCAAATGTTCTACCTAAGGTTACCTTTGGTCTTTTTTGATGCATTATATCAAAGTTCCAGAAGGTAAGAAAAATAAAATGTTATGCCAATATTTCAAAAGTATGCCAAAAACTCTGTTGTAATAATAAATTGTCATGTTCACACTGAACTCAGGCAAGCCAAACACTGAGTCCCGGCTGATACAGGACTCGGCAAAGAGGTAAAGGAAGGAAATATGACTGATGTCAATCTAGGAAACTATAAAGAAAATAAATTCTGTTAAACTAGCAAGAAAATAAATTCATTTAAACTAGCAATATATTTTTATGGGATTATGGGTCAATTGATGGAAAAAAAATGAGGAAGGTTGTATTAACCCCTTCTTTCCCCTTTGACTTTCAACTTTAAATTACCTTACATTTGTTTAGATAATGTTAAATTAATGAGGCACATTAAGTTTAACAGGACATACACCTATGGGTTAAAAATGGATAAAGACATCCCTCAAAATATTGTTATAATATGAAACCATTTCTATGGCATTGATCTTGACTATTTTACTTGGTGTTCTATTAAAAATCTGGAACAAGCCACAAAACAATCAAGGTTAAAGTTTGTAAGTCATCACTGCAATAGTACTAAGTCATGAGGAGTTCAGGTCAGTGGTAGACTTGGAAAGTCTTCAGCTTGAAAGACTGCATGCAAATTCTATTTTAATATGGCCAGTTGTGAATACTGTTGACCAAAGCTCCCTTGTGTCTGTGTTTCTAGGAGGCCTAGTACAATCTTTCCATGTAGAAAGCATCTGGAATAGGTGCTCAAAGTTCATATTATATCAGCAATTGACTTTCACGCAAAAGCTTCTGTATTATTTTGTTTAGTTCTCGTGTCACCGTTTAAAGATCTCTTTAGTGCAAGACATAGAAAAATACAGTGGTTGAAAGATGAAGATAAAATATCTAAGGCTAGAAATTAAGAATAGTTTTTTAACAGTGAGGGTAATTAGCCAATGGAACAACTGACAAATGCTCTCAGTCAAGACCAAAGGTTTTTCTAAACATTTCTTACTCAAGTTTAAACCAAAATAATCAGGCCAGATGATTACAATGAATCCTCATGACTTCATAATCTGTGTCTCTACGGATCTAAACATACCCTGAAGACTAAATTTGAAAACAAACAAACAAGGAATAAACAATCTATTAATATTTGTTAATGTTATTCTGTTCACAGAAACTAGAATTACTTCAGAAATATTTCAGAAACAGAAAAAAAAATACTTCATAATTCATATTTTAAGAAATCATTTTGCTTTACCCTGAATGTACTTGTTTTGTTTGTTTTTGTTTGTTTATTTGTTTGTTTGTTTGTGTTTGTTTTTTGTTTTTGTTTTTTGTCGATGGAAGTTGAATAATGCTCATTGAATATAGCTTAGAGTTGAGTAAAATAATGAAAACAGGAAGTGCTCCAGTGATAATTTACCATTATTTTTACATTATGTTTGTCTCATTTTCATTTGAATGTCACATGATTTTTCCTAATCATTGTCAAAGCAAAACTGTCTAGATACAGACAACATATATGAAGGCAAAGATTTTTTCTGCCTCTTTTGAGGTTGCACCTTTTCACCCTCTTGAAAAAACTTTGATTTGACACTATCTGTTGATCACTTACCAGAAAGATGGCATAGAGTTAGGGTTTTTCTAACACAGAACAATTATCTTCTCTATTTTTCAATTCAGATAATTTTTTACTAACACTATGTCTTAGTTTAAATAAGACCTATCTCCTTTATGGGCACAAAGGAACAAATGATGTTTTTTCAAACATTAGATAAACGGCAATCCTTACATAATGGTGGGCATTTCCTCTTTGGAGATCACCACTGAATCAGGACATTCAGACAAACTCACCGCTAAGCTGTTCCCTGGGGCTAGGCTCAGTTTGTCCAAAGCTGTGCTTATTACATGTGCTTTAGTCAGCAGATATGCAATCTTAGACAATGGCTTCTTTCTGCAAACAATAGCCAGTATTAAGAATGTCATCAGATATAATGGCTATGAGTGGAACAATTCTTCTTTCTTATATAAGCTTTCATAATGGAGCGGTCAAAGTGTGCATGTGTGAGTGTGTGCATGTCTGTGCATCTGTGCGTCTGTGTGCCTGTGTGTAAGAAAGATCCACCAGCATGCTGCAGAAGCAGCCTGCTAGTCTCAGAAGAGCTGGTTCATGAAAGGTGCCATTTATAGTGCTTTCACAGTAACATAGAATGGAAACATTAGGTAATAGTAAAATCCCAGAGCTAGACTTACTAAATTCTGAAAACTTACTCACATTACCATGCTTTATAGGGCTTTAGGGACTTCATAACAACAATCTGTGCAACTGCAGACTTTGTTTAATGAAAAAATAAATAGAAATAGTTACCCAAAAATTAGCCTAAAGACTGGTATTCCCTTGTTAGTGCCCTTTAATAATTTTCACTATGCTTCCATTTGCACTCTGTCTAGAAAATAAAAGGCTTATTCATGCACAAAAACACAGATCTGCCTTCTCAGTGAGAAATTTTGCAACATTTCTGTAGTAGAATCAACTGTAGCAGCTCAAGGTCTTTCTCTGAAAGGAAAAACGGTTAGCTGGATATTGCATTACTTTCAGGAGATTTCTTCACTGTTGTGTAATTTATCTGACAGTAGCCACAGGGCTTACATGCCACTTTAGTTATCCTACTGATTTTTAAGGGATGGATATGCATGTGGAAATTAGGGGAGCATTCATTTTTCCCCCTAATTTCACCAAATTACATGCACGATGATTTTAAATAAATCACACTATTACACTTATTACTGTGTTTCCCTTTCCACATTTACAGAGACTTGTGGGTTTGCTTTGATTTGCCTTTTAAGCAGTCACTGTTTGCAGCAACATCCCAACCGATTGTGATAGTCTGATTTGTCCCCTAAATGGTGCACTCTCAACATCTCTCCTCAGTAACCTGTCCTTAATTTGGGGTTTTCTTATCAAGAGGTATCAGAGCCAAAGTTCCAGAATGTCTCACTTTCCACACAAGGCTTCCTGTGTATTTTAAATGAAACAGATATAACAAAGAAAGCAAAGTGAATTTATGCAGCCTCAGTGTGGGAGAAACAAAGAAGTTGGTTGAAAAGACAGACAGAAATGTATCAGCCTTACAATCTCAAGCTACCCTCAGGCAGGTACAGCACATATGCCTTCTGGCTTTAGTGCAGACAGAATTCAAAAGATCAGCCTTTTTCTGACCCCAGATATGAGCATCTGGTGAAGACCATCACCCTTCACAATTCTGGCAGTTTGCAAAGACACAGATTGGCCTGGATTACAAATCGGAAGCACTTATCACAGATGAAAGTGTATTTTTTGCCATTGGGATAGTAGGAAACTGAGAGACAGACATGGAGTTTCGAGCACAGGATGCAAAGTAAGATCGCTTTTTCTCTGCTTTTTGAAATATATGATGCAAATATTTATTCATGAAGTTGTGAGAGGAATTCTTGGGTCATCCTTCTACCCTGCCTAAAAACATACTCATGTCTAAAAGGAGAGCTCACAACAGTGGCTAAGCCTGAAAACGTGCTGATGTCAGAATTTTACTCTAATTACATGCCTTCAGCGAAGAGCAACCAACTACCTTCTTATCATAAATCTCTCCTCTCCCTCCCTTCATCCTTTCCACTGAAACCCCCACAATTTTCAGTACATAACACCAATGCACAAGTAGGTTATTCTTTGTATGAAAGCAGTGCTTGTGAAAGATGTTGAATGCACAGTCCTGGAGACCCACATCCTCTGCAGTATAGCAAAGGAAAAAAAGATATATCATGGATAGCAGCACTGTCAGCTTCCTTGTTCTGACTTACCAGCTTCAATGAGCTTGAAGAAACACCCACTGGGGTAAAAGGATCATTCATCCTTTACAGGCAAGTTGTTGTCCTAACTGCTAAAAATCGTCATATAGACTGTTAATTAGAGCCAGTTATGGTTATGGCTTTTGCAGTGCTGACAGATGTGAACTGTTCACCCAAAGCTTACCCTGAAGGTTGTGCCACTTGTAAAAGCTATCAGGTGTAACAATCTGCTAAACTATGGTAGATTTATACCTGCCTAAAGATGAAATCAGAGAGAACAGAATTGAAAAAAAACCCTCCAGAGATTGCTTGATCCATCTCCCTACACCAGATGATCATGTCTACTTCGGTTTTGGGAGCTGTTTGTCTAACCTAGACCTCCTTTAACAGGGACTCCAGAGCTTCAATTTGCAACTGATTTCAGTGCTTCATTAGAACTTCCAAGAGAAAGGTTTTTTTCATGGTTTACCCAAACTATCCCCATACTTCTTATTTGCCATTTTCCTTTTCTCTTTGAGGGGTTGTTCCACACACCAGGTAAATATGCATCTAGACTCTTTCCTCAGTTTATAATTCCTTCAGTCTTTCTCCAAGCATGACATTTTCTAGATCACTCTCTGATCATGTTATTATTGTCTTTGGACCCTGTCCAGCTGGGTTATATATTCCCTGTAATGCATGGCCCAAAACCAATTGGACACTGTTACAGTTGAGATTTTGCAAACCTGAAGAACACAGAAGGGGAATTGCAGTGTCTTACAGGTAGCATTCCTTCCTATGCATCCCAGACTATGTTTATGGAAATGCAGAAGCAACATGCAGTCTGCCTGTGTGAGTTAAATGATTCATTGCTGTCACCCACACCATTTCTTCTTATCACAGACTCATGAAATAGTTTGGTTTGGAGGGGACTTTTAAAGATCATCTAGTCCACCCCCCCTGAAGTGAGCAGGGACATCTTTGATTAGATCAGGTTGCTCAGAGCCCCGTCCAAACTGACCTTCAATGTTTCCAGGGTTGGGGTATCTACCACATCTCTGCACAACCTGTTTTAGTGTTTCACCACCCTCACTGTAATAAAAATAATTTCCTTTATCTAGTCCAAATCTCCTCTCTTTTAGTTTAAAACCATTACCCCTTGTCCTATTACAACAGGCCCTTCTCCTCCTTTGCCTGTCTCATCGTCCCCAACAAAAAGGGGATACTCTAGCTACACTCCAAAATCTCTGCAGAAGCACTAAGAAGCTTGAGATGTCCTTCAACTGTGACAATAAGGACAGCAACAAATAAAAGACAAGAAGAAAAATTTTTACAAGACTGCTACTTCTCCCCAGTACTGATGGGTGGGAGATGGGTAAATCTCCCTTCAGCAGTATATTTATCAGCACAAGAATAATCCTGACTGCTTTCTTTTCATCATCTAATTCTTGCCTTGGTACTTCACAGAAAAACTACATATCATCCAGAAAAGGATTGTGCTATTTAAAACAGTACGTAACAGTAGAAATATCCATAGGTTTTTGGTCTGGTCGTTTTTCTTAAACCTGATTTCTGGATATAGACAACACTCAAACTGCATTAAAACTGTTATTTTCATGACAGCAAATATCTTTGAGCTCGTGTATTAATCTGGAAGTTTTGTGTATCACAATGCCCCAAACACACAGCTGTCAAACAGATTATTTCTGTGATTGATATAAGATGTATGGATATGACGTCGAGAAAAGGCTGCATTGTGGGACAAATGTCCCTGAGGTTTTGCTACTATAATTCCCAGAGAACTGGTATACATTTTAATTGCTTAATCTTGATATAATGCAGAATTTCAGAGGAAGCCAGATTAGCTTCCTTACTAGAAAACCACAAAAATATCTCAATATAGCATTTACAAGTCACGTATTTTTATAAATTGCCCGTGTAAATAAATATACATGTGAACATATACACACATCTGAAAAGATACATAAAATTATGTCTTAGCCATAGTATAGCAGCTAGTCATATCTCATGCACTCTATTAACAGCAAAAAAAAAAGCATGGATATGCATGCTTTTGGGGAATTTCTTCATTTAAATGTTTGTGTTTAGTAAGAAAAAGTTGAAGAAATTTTGAAATAGTCATTACTGTTGATGAGATTTCCATCTTAAAAGAAAAAAAAAAACAAACCAAAACAAACATGAACATAAAACACAACAAAATCTTCTGCACATCTAAAGAATTTCCCATGAAAAAAGTAGGCTACCGTAACCTAGATCCTCCTTTAGAATGAGAAGCACATATGTAACACTGTCAAATGATATTAGCTTTATATCATATTCATGTCAGATTCCTGATGAAATAAAGGCCTATATTTGGCCATCAGTGCTGAGCAGCATCCTTCCTTACAATTTGTTCCACTGAAATGAATAGTTGTTTTGCAAGGAAGTGCTTTGGGTTAATGTAGTCTGGATCTATATGCCAAGTGGAAAGAAACAGCTTACTTTTTTCCTTCACAATGTTATCATCAAATTGAGATGACATGTAAGTATATGTAATTAAGTGTATACTATTTTAGATTATGAAGATATTTGATACTTTTCACAACATTTTTCCATAACTTCACATTTTCCATGGCATTAAAGCTTAAAATAGTACAAAGATACATGGCATTTATGGCCAGAAAAGACCTTTGGTCTTTGACCTTAGAAGATCTTTATGCGGAGGCCCATGGTGGATTGATTTTTGACAGTACAGTGACAGAGCCATACAAAAAAGGTATTCATATTGACCAAGTCAGTGGATATTTCAGGTCAAAATGTCACCAGTTGTCTTTTTCAGCTGACATCCTGATCCAAGAAAGTTGGATTTAATGTTTCTTGACTCATATTTTGATTTCTTGCCATATATGGCTATGTCATTAGCTCCCTGGAATGCTTTTCGGCTTCTTCCTTGAAAAATGCTAAATAAGTTCTCACTTTACCTACTGGCTGAATGAGAATACAAAACCAACGGACAGCTGTGAGGCATCTGCGTGTCACACAAACACTGTTGGCACAGTTCCTGCATTCAAGAGATCAGCAAGAGCCTAGTAAATAAGCTTTCTTCACTAAAGACCACTTTTGTCCATGATCACTGGAGCTGTGCTTTACTCATACATCCTCTGAATTCCTCTTTTCTTCAGTAATCACACATGCCTAGCATGATGGCTGATTCTATTCTACAGTCCTGGGCCATGTAATTATGTGAGTAATTGGCAGACAAGATGTTGTGAATACCTGAATCCCAGGTTAATTGAAACTAACACCTGCCTGAACTGTGCTCTTGTAATGGATGCAATAATACAACAAGATCAGGTCCTATTGAGTTGCATAATCTTTTCAAGACAGGGGTTTTGATCTTCTTTGATTTGAGGGCAGTAGTAAACTAAAGTATCACGCCTTTGTTGAAGCTTATAAAAGATGAATCTCAGTCTGAAAAATGGGGTCCTTCCAGTTAATCTGTATTGAGGAAAATCAGTGAGTACACATCTTTTGCATATTTCAGTTAGAAAAGAAACAAAAGATAGAGCTGTCAACACAACTGTAGTCAGTAACAACATTACAGTTCACCCTAAGAGTAACCCAAGTTGTTACCCAGGTAGTACAAACTCCAAACTTTGGATTCATGAGGCTCGGCATGGCCAAAATTCCCACTAGCATCATCAAACATCCCAAACTGGGCAAGTGTTAGGCATTATGCAGGAGAGGTTACTCTAGTATTCTTGATTTGAGGTTGACTTTCTGTTGCCTTGCCCTTTGTACTGTCATAGCTCCCAGGCAATTTGTTTTGGTGTTTCCTAAGTTACTTTCTCATTGACAAAATGGTGATAACGGTATGTCCCTACAGCACAAACAGGCAGGAAGACAGACAAGCAGACCTTCTGTGAGAAGAATGGAGGAGGTATTTAGATAATGACTTCCAAGTCACAGAAAGACCTTAAGAATAAGTATTATTTATTTGATAAAACCTCTCAAGCAAACGTTGCTTTTTCTTATTCTTTTACTGAAACTATGGCAATCTTATTTCGTTTACATAAAATCATATACATTATTTTAAACATAGCTTTTATCTGGCATAACTAGACTCTTGGAAGTGTCTCAGTTCAAACAGACCTCCATTGAAAAAAATATTGGATCAGAGAAAATTGAAGTAGTTTGGCAAGAAAACCTGATATATTTAGGAACAAAATAACATTGTACATTTGTTAGTAAAAGCAGAAGACAGGACTTGATGCTCCAGAAGGTTCTATTTTTCGAAGTTAAGCAAGGCATGATATTTCTATGTTAGAATAAATGTTGGGTTTACTTATAATGGTGCAAACTCTATAAAGCTACTCTACTCTTTGTGAAGGGAAAGCTAATAGAAAAAAAAAAAAAAGCAAGCCAAAATATAGCCAGAAGATTTGGGATTTTCAAAACTCTGTGGTCCTCAGATTACTTACACAAGTAATCTTATTACAGACTTCTCTGGGAACTGCTTGACCACCCCAGTTGCCTCTGAAAACCACAATCAATTTATTTATCTCAGGACTAATGGGAGAAAAAAAGATTTCAGGAATGAAAAGATCTTACTATATGACCTGAAGCAAATAGGAGAATGAAATGACTGCTTTAGAAGTCATGAGACACAATCACAACAATTAAGGGCAAGGAAGAGAAGTAAGCAGGAGGGAGTTGGGAAAGTGCAGTTCCCAAATTTCAGCCATTTTGAAGGCCTCAGTTTAAATGTAATATGGCTGCTAAAGAAAGGCAATTTGGATGATATTTTTTCAGAGACATTTTGACATCAACATCCTGATAGTCTTGCAAACAGGAACAGGTAGCTAAATGTAGGATGTTGTATCTCTTTCTCTGAATCATTCAACTATAGAAGGGCTGCAATAAAAGTAATAAGAATATTTCATGATAGAAGATCAGCGCCATTTTTGCAGCTGAACAGCAAGTCTGAACGTGTTTATCAGCCCAGTGATTTCAAAATCTCTTTCAGTAAAAGGTTGTGTCCTCTGTATGTCTTACTCTATCACTTTTTTCACCTAACAGGGACTGTTTTTTTTTCCAAGCTGAGCACTGTCTGAATAGCTTCCCTAACGTCTTTGTTTAGATCTGGTCTACATATCACACCTTACCCCCACTGATCTTAGAAGAAAACTCTCTTAGCAGACATCCTGTCGGACAACAATATCTAATTCTTCCCTTTTTTCCAGCCTCTCATAGCATTACATCCATCCCATCAAAATTTGTGAATAATTCCTCTATCTGCTAATAAGCTCTTATTTGTGAGCACAAGGTCTAGTAAAGACATTCTCAGTACGTTGCTTCTGATTACCAAATCAGAATGTCTACTCCAGTGTTAAACTTATGGATATGAAAGTTGTCAAATAAATAGAAAATTTGACGAAAGCTGTGTAAGAATGTATAAACATAGGGTTAACCTGACTCAGCTGCCTCGCAGTAAAAACATGCTGTCCAGATAGCATTTCACTGAGGAGTATTTATGGTGCATAAATGCTGTCTTATCAAGTGTGCCAACCTCTCACACCATCACCTTTCCTGTAATAAAGACAGAAATATGGTCAACCTTTCCATCATGCATCTTCTGACAGAAAACACAGGCAGCAATGGAACTCAAGTATTGTAGTATATATTTGTCTAAGATACTAACAAAACACTAAGGTAAATCCCTAAAAGAGTGCAAATGATGAGGTGACAGGCAGCGGGGCTAAGGCAGGGATGGGGGGAGAAAGAGAGTGCACTGCTGGGAGAGAGCCATAGCTATGTTTTAGTCAAATCTGACCTACTTTAATGAAATCAGGTCATCTGTGAGCTCTTCATTACCCCCAGACTAAACAGTACAAAACACAGCAGCCAATGTCTCTGTCTTTTCAGAGTACCACTAATTCTCATTACAACATTGTTATGTATTCCTTAATATATATTGACTTAGTCATCTTGCCACACCAAAGCTGGTAAACAGCACTGGGGAAGGAAGTAAAGTAAATGTGATTACTGACCTTTTTTTTTTAAATAAACAAATAAAAATTTCAGTGTAAACACAACCATGCCTTCAGAATGTATCCTCAAGGGAATACAGAAACAAAAGGAGGCACAACTGTCTCACAACATTAGCCATGACGGATGGAGCTCACCTATCACACCAGTAAATTCTTAACTGTTACCAGCTGCGTTAGCAGACAAAGTGGAGGCTGGAGTCAAGTGGAAGCTGGTACTGTAGGATTACACTCAAATTCTCCTCAGTGTTCAGTCTTCTATAAACTAGGAAGGTGACATCCCCATAACAAAAAGTATATGCTGGTGAATCTTTAATGTGATGCCCATATCTGCATTTCCAATTCCTAGAGAGACAGCCTGCATATATGTATGTCCCCATGCCTGTGTTTTGTTATGTACATCTGTATATCCACTTCTTCATACACCAATATACTTGAGCTTGTGCTTGGTCATAATGTACATTGAGATGCATGCACTACTTTTAGACCCAGAAATATATATACATGTGTATCTCTAGCTGTATATGCATACATATTCAAAGATGTGCATACAGATATGTTTTTGTACATGTGGAAGAGCATATTTAGCCCAGATATGTTCAGCAGAAACATTATTTATAGTACATGCATGTCTCTAGAGTGAATAGGGTATATGTACAAAAGGCTGTGTACTAAAGAGAAACATTTGTCTCTTACTGAAAGAATTTATATTTTATTCCTGTTGTTTGCAACAGAAATGTAACTTTCATAATTTTTGTTTGACATTGGTTAGAAGAATACTTATGTTCATTTTGTTTTGGAGACCAAAGACACCACTGAGTGGTCTACATAGCAGCATCTGGTGACATGTGGGGTCTGGCATCTGGTGCTAGAGGAATGACACCCACCCTCCTGCTGCTACTCCAATAAGCTGCAGGTCACCATAGGTCCCACGCCATACCTGCAGCATTGTATGGACATCTCCCAACACAGCTCATCTCAAAAGGTGTTCTACACTAATATATGGGAAACTGCATTGGGCCCCAGCATTCCTTTACCTGCAGACAGCTATTGTTAAAAATATGTTACCCGATTATTTTCTGGAAGGCCTACACAGCCAGCCATTCACAGTACAGGAGCACTTCTCCAGTACATCAATGATAACTTCTTGATGCAAATGGTGGATGAGCCAACTAGGACAGAAGCATTGCTGGATCTTATACTCACTAACAAGCAAGGTCTGGTTGAAGCGGTGAAGGCTGAGGGCAGCCTTGGCTGCAGCAACCATGAGATGGTGGAGTTCAGGATCTTGTGTGGTAGGAACAGAATACCAAGCAGAATAACAACCCTGGACTTCAGCAGGGCCAACTTTGACCTTTTCAAGAGTTGCTAGGGGAAATCCCATGGGACAGGGTATTAGAAGGTAAAGGGGCTCAAGATATTTAGTTATATTCAAGGACGACTTTTTCCATGTTCAAACATCCTAGCAAGTAGGAAATCAAGAAAAGGAGCTAGGAGACCCACGTGGTTAAACAGGGAACTGATGGGCAAATTCAAGTGGAAGAAGAGAGTCTTTAGATCATGGAAAGAGGGCATGGCCACTTGGGATGAATATAAGGCTGTTGTCAGAGGATGTAGGGAGGTAACTAAGAAAGCTAAGGTCTCCTTGGAGTTAAACCATGTCAGAGAGGCCAAGGACAACAGAAAGGGCTTCTTCAAATACACTGCAGACAAAACTAACACTAGGGGCAATGTAGGCCCACTAATGAATGAGGTGAGTACCCTGGTGACAGAGGATACAGAGAAGGCAGAGTTACTGAATGACACCTTTGCCTCTGTCTATACTGATGGAGACCATCCTCAGGAGACCCAGACCACTGAGGCCCCAGAAGAAATCAGGATAGAGGAGGAGACTTCCTTGGTTGATGAGGACTGGGTTAGGGATCAACTGTGCAATCTGGATGTACATAAATCCATAGGCCCCAATGGGATGCAGCCATGAGTGCTGAGGGAGCTAGCAGAAATCATTTTTAGACCACTCTCCACCATCTTTAGTAAGTCATGGAGAACAGGAGAGGTGCCTGAGGACTGGAAGAAAGCAGATGTCACTCCAGTCTTCAAAAAGAGCAAGAAAGAGGATACAGGTAACTACAGACTGGTCAGCCTCACCTCCATGCCCAGGAAGGTGATGGAACAACTTATCCATGGTGCTGTCTCTAGGCATATCAAGGACAAGGGGGTCATCAGAAGCAGTCAACATGGTTTTACCAAGGGAAAGTCACGTTTGACCTATGTGATAGCCTTCTATGAAGAAATAACCAGGTGGATAGATGATGGTAGAGCAGTGGATGTGGTTTATCTTGAGATCAGTAAAGCATTTGACATCATCTGACACAGCATCCTTGCAGCTAAACTGAAAAAGTGTGATCTGGATGATCAGGTAGTGAGGTGGATTGTGAACTGGTAGAAGGAAACAAGTGAGAGAGCTATGATCAATGGGGCAGAGTCTAGCTGGAGGCCTGTATCTGGTGGAGTCCCTCAGGGTTCAGAACTGGGGCCAGTACAATTCAATATATTCATCAATGACCTGGATGAAGGAGCAGTTTGTTGATGATACAAAACTGTGAGGAGTGGCTGACACACCAAAAGACTGTGCTGCCATTCAGCGAGACCTGGACAGGCTGGAGAGTTGAGCAGGGAGAAATCAAGTGAAATATAACAAGGGCAAGTGTAGAGTCTTGCATCTGGGAAAGAATAACCCCATGTACCAGTACAGGTTGGGGACTAAGGAACCTGGGTCCTGGTGGACAGCAGGATGACCATGAGCCAGTAATATGCCCTCCTGGCCAAGAACACCAATGGCATCCTGGGGTGTATTAGAAGGGGTGTGTTTAGTAGGTCAAGAGAGGTTCTTCTCACCCTCTATTCTGCCCTTGTGATACCACATCTGGAATATTGTGTTCAGTTCTGGGCCCCTTAGTTCAAGAAGGACAGGGAATTGTTTGAAAGAGTCCAGCGCAGAGCCACAAAAATGATTAAGGGAGTGAAACATCTCCCTGATGATGAAAGGCTGAGGGAGCTGGGTGCCTTTAGCTTGGAGAAGAGGAGACAGGGATGACCTCATTAATGTTTATAAATACGTAAAGGCGTGTGTCAGGAGGATGGAACCAGGTTCTTCTCAGCAATGTCCAATGATAAGACAACGGGCAATGGGTGCAAACTGGAGCATAAGAGGTTCCTCAGAAACACTTTTTCACTGTGAGGGTGACAGAGCACTGGAACAGGCTGCCCAGAAGGGTTGTGGAGTCTCCTTCTCTGGAGACCTTTACAACCTGCCTGTACATGTTCCTATATGACCTGCTCTACATGGTCCTGCTCTGGCAGGGAGGTTGGACTACATGATTTTTTGAGGTCCCTTCCAACCCTTAACATTCTGTGATTCTGTGATGTTCACCACATCTCACCAATTTTCTCTTTTTTTTTTCTTTTTCTTTTTTTTTTCTAATTCATGCTTAATTGGGAAATCTATTTGGTGTTTACTACAGAACTATCCTTCTTCCCCTAGAATCTCATTATTCAAATGATTTCTCAGTCTGCCTCTGCAACCTATTTGTGTGTGGCTGCATGTACTCCACCTGGCTCAAGGCAGAGTTCTAGAGTATAGCAGTCCATGTGTGCCAATGTTTTGGGCAGAAGTATTAAGATGAAATAAAGACTTACAGCGATGTCAATCTAGACAGCACAGACCTAAGGCCACGCTAAACTTTTTGTGGCAGTTCCAAGTTAAGATAATTTAGATGGTTCTTTTCACTTTCACCTTTATGCATTTGTTCCTGTTCCTATCATTCTCTGCTTTGTGTTGAAAGAAATGGTTGCACAGCTACACAGGGAACCAGTGGTTCAGATCTTGGACAAGTAAATGTCTAATTCCCATTGAAACCAGTATTACACATAGAAATACTCCTCAAGTTCCGGACGTTCATGGTATATAGAGTCATTATATTTTTAAATTATTACTTTGACAACTGTAACTAGAAGGATAGGCAACTCTTAAGAGTCTAGCTGGCTGTGACAGACTCAGTGCTTACTGACTATGGGAAAATAGAAAAGACATATTCTGAATTTTTGCAACATCTGGATACTCTCTTTCTTCTATTTTCCTACAGCCTCTGCTGCTATACAAACTGCTAATTTCTTCTTATTCTAGCCACTTGAAACTTCTATGTCATATCTATGATAGCTTTACATTGCCATGGAAATAGGATTGAGAGAAGCAAGGGAAGGATGAAATGTACAGGTAATATCCTATGCACTTTTAAGAGAAAACATGTGACAGCAGCAAAAACACTGCAAAAATATGCATCTTTTAGGAAAACTGAAAATTCTGGAAAAAGCATAACTAACAACTGTGTCCAAACAAAGGTGTTTAGTGTCCTTTCTGAAAGAGCTAGTGATATGAACTGCTGAGTCTCCTTTAGGAGTTGTAGTGATCCGTTCTTTGAAGGAGGCGGGGGGGGGGGGGGGGGGGAAGGAGAAGGGAGCAGGCAGCAGGAAGTATGCTC
>JANHFX010003933.1:9303-29257 GCA_027560015.1 Chloroceryle amazona
ACAAGGAATGCCTGCTACAGGTGATAAAGGAAATTCATCTTAATTGTTTGGTACATCTGGTGCTTGTAAGGAGAGGGGATGGAAGAGGTGGTGGTGGTGGAGGAGGAGGAGTGGGGCTCACAAACACTGGTGTTCTGCCCGTTGCTGGTGACTGAGGACGATTTTCTACCAAGCCGGTAGTAGAACTGAAACACACAGGATAAAGTCGTTAGTGCTGGAGAGGAGGAAAAATAGTAACAGATTCATTTCTGCAACTTATGAATAGTGAATGCTGGGCATTAACAAGCATTATTTCTGAAGTAAAGGAAACTAACAGTTGATTAACTGCTTTGATTCACAGAACTGTAAAAACCAAATCAAACCAACCAAAACAGGACAAGCAACGAGGACGAGTTACATTTGAAATACCTATTTAAGATCTGATGACAAGATGAGCGAGGCTAATAGCAGAAGGTCAACAGCTCTGTGAACAGAGAGGTGTATTTCTGTGGTAGATACTCATTATAGTTTGAGGAGTAGGGAAATTAACAATGAATTGAAGAAAACAAAAGGGAACAGTAAAATTATTTTCCTGTAAGATCACTAGAGGTTTTCTTTCAACTCCTGTGGAAAATTAATCTAAAGAGTTATGCATTTCTCTGTATAGTTTCCTGAACAGTAAAAAGAGGTTCTTTTCAAGAGACTAACATCTTGCTGATGTAACAACTGTGTCTGAATTAACTGTCCTCTATTACAAGTTTTATGTACTTGACCATAAGGTAAAATTTTGGGTATAAAACAAACAGGGAAGTGACAACCAAAGCCTCACTCGAGAAAATATGCTAAATACGTAACCAGCTACGGAAAGGCAGAGAGAAATAGAAAATAAAAACAGTTTGGGGAGCAACAACAAGAAGAAGCACTTGCGATGTAGCAGCTGTGATGAATGTACAGTTGTGAGAGCTGACTGTCTTACTGAGATAGATCCTTCCTTTCCTGTAGTTTCAGTTGTACACATCTCAGATTTCCAAAGTTCCAAATCTAAATCCTGAGATTCCAACATCTTTCACAGAACCATTTTCCATACGGTCACTTGTCTTGCCATTTGACTCAGAAGCCAACAGTGGCAATGTTAATGGCAAAGTGAGACCCATCTCCATGGCAGCACCCTAGAGGGTTTAGGTGCTGGCTTTTCTCTCCAGCTCCTGCGTGTCTCTGCAGCTGCAGGCACGTCAGGAATGTGGACTGACAGAGCCCCCAGGATGTGTGTACTGTCCAGGCTGTGTGGAAATGATACTAATGACTATTACTGGGGTGGTGGAAAACTAAAACTCCCCAATAAATATGCATGTGGCTTGACCACTTCGTACCTAACACAAGGAGGCACAGGTTTCACATCTCCTGCTACGTGCATCGGAGGTGGCGGTGGTGGTTCATGTGGTCTGACCAACACTCGCTCCTCAGCTCTGTTCAGAAGTTCAGACATCTGGCTGTAGGGTAATGCAGAAAGCGAGTATGATCCATCCATGTGGTCCACATATGCTTGAGATCTGTAGGAAAACAGAGAAAAATGAGCCAGCGTAGCCTTTAGTAAAAGTATTAGTGGCCTCAGCTACTGTTCTATCCTCTCAAGTGGCTGATCCCTCAAGTCAAGTATCTTCTCTTCACCAACGCTGCACATCGTACTTAAAGCTTTTTAACAATTCACCCCATTTCCATGCCAGTGCTTCTAGCAGCTCAAGGGCTTAATGATTTTACCGGGTATGTCAGACAATTTCTATAGCGTTTATTAGTCACAGTATTCTGAGTTATGTAAACACAGCAATGCAATCAGAAACACACGTATACCAGAGTCTATTATGGAACAGGGATCCCATTCAGTAACCGTTTCTGCTCCCCAATCCCTACCTATATGCAATCATAGTATTTTACAGCATTCATAAAACACCCATTGAGGTCAGAAGGGTAGAACTTACAACTGAATAATTTCACTGAACTTCTGTCAGAGGATCTATATTCCAGTATCTACAGAGGGCTCACTACTTCAGACCTGACACTTTGTAGATGTAAAACAGATATAAGGAAGAGCTCAGCAAACTCATCAAGTTTACAGATGACACCAAGCTGTGTCATGCAGTCAACATGGATAGAGAGCATTCCTGGGGAGAAAGACTTGGGGGTGCTGGTTGACAAAAATCTCAACATGAGCCAACAATGCACAAGTGCAGCCCAGAAAGCCAACTGCATCCTGGGCTGCATCAAGGGTAATGTGGCCAGGAGGTCCAGGCAGGTGATTCTCCCCCTCTGCTCCACTCTTATGAAACCCCACCTGGAGCATCCAGCTCTGGAGCCCTCAGCACAGGAAGGACATGGACCTGATGGAGCGGGGCCAGAGGAGGCCATGAAGATGATCAGGCGGCTGGAGCTGCTCTCCTATGAGGACAGGCTGAGGGAGCTGGGGTTGTTCAGGTGGCAAAGAGAAGGCTCCAGGGAGACCCTACCACAGCCTACCAGTATCTGAAGGGAGCCTACGAGGAAGCTGGGGAGGGACTTTTTACAAGGGCTTGCAGTGACAGGACAAGGGTTAAAGGTATAAAGTGGAAGAGGGTAGATTTGAAATTAGTAAGAAGTTCTTCACTCTGAGGGTGTTGAGACATTGGAACAGGACGTTGTTTATGCTCCATCCCTGGAAGTATTCAAGACCAGGCTGGATGAGGCTTTGAACAACTTGCTCCAGTGGGAGGTGTCCCTGCCCATGGCAGAGGGGCTGGAACGAGATGATCTTTAAGGTCCCTTCTGACCCAAACCATTTATGATTCTGTGATACTATGAAGATAATCTAAGTCTCTGTTATTGAGTAGTAGCAGTAAATAACGATGGCACAACTTACTGTTAACGACAATTTTAGACACACCTGAGGGACGTGAAGATTTACAAAATTTTCATTTACTCCTCCAAGGTTTTAAAATATTCTCTATTAAGTTCAGAGGAAATGTGTTTGCAGAACATTTTCCAACCAGCAAAGAAACACTCTACATTTCCATATGCTGCCACCACTGTATCGAGTAGTATCTAAAGCTATTAAATTCTTCCAAGGTGAAGTTCTAACTTTGTTATTGACGAGCACGGTGCTGTCCTGTGTCTGAGCAACATGCTCTGCACATGCAGTGCTCACACGAACTACAGCATTCTTCACAATCACACTGCTGGTACGGAGATAATCACGGCTCAGGCCAAGGTCCTGGATAGAAAAGGAGTCTGGCAACAAGCATGTCTAATGTGGGATCTGATGTGCAACTTGGCAGAGGACAGCAGGGAAGCAGATGTTTCTGTCAATGACTGGACAGAGCAGTTTATGAAGGTAAGATACTATCAACTTCTCAGAATAATGCTAGTCATAACTTGAGTGGTACCCTACTGCGTGAAATGCTGAAGCCATTTTTACTTTCTGAATTGAGCTAAGGTTTCTACAGGCAGGTCTTTCCATTTTTCAGACAGCAAACACTACCTCCTAGAGATACCTCCTGTGATATTTACCATAAATATCCACTGGCACTGTTTTCTTGAAGTATTTTGCTAAGCAAAAGACACTTTCAGGGTGTGCTTTTGGATAGGGGGAAAATATAACTATTTTTGGGGTGACAATCAAAGACTTTTTAATTAAAAAGACCCCCAACCCCCTAAAAAACATAGACCCAAAGCTCCTATTGTCAGCCCTCTTTACTGTCAGATGATTGTTGGCTGGTAAAATGGCCTTGGGTTTGCCCAAACACCAGAAGCACAACCACAGCAGGTAATTACTATGTGAAATGCTACATTTAGCCACCAGCAAATACGCGCTGTGAAATGAGAATCCATCGGGTTGGCTTTTGTAACAGACTGTAACCAGAAATGTCAATCAAATCTGGGATTTGCTCAGGAATAAAGAGAAGCTCAGCATCCTCATTTGAGTTCCAAGCGGCCATTTGTTCACATCATGCCCACGGTGGAGCTGGCAGCCTCTGCTCAAGAAAAGTCAAGAGACTGGAATAATAGGGATTTTGCAGGTCAAGACTGGAATGTAGTGACACGCCTGAGTGCAGGCTTGCAACGGTGACACTACACCTTCTTCAAGCTACAGACCACACAATTTCAAGGATACAATCTATTTCAAGGATACACACTACTTGTAAAAGCAACAAGATAGTAACTACTCCTTTAAGGACATATGAAGTATCTTAAAACTGAGTTTCCATGAGGCTAAACCAGTGCATTTCAACAAGAGCAGTAGCAACTCATCATTTGCCACTTCTCAAGCACGTTCACTACGTAGTATGAATATCTGTACTTAGTAAAGGATAGGAAAAATAAAAAGAAACCTTGATTCAAAATGTGAAGCTGGGCCATTAGCAACTTCAATGTGCTTGTGCAAGAGGTTGGCATCATCTTCCGCAAGCTCCGGACCTTGGGCTAACTTCTGCCACTCTCTCCGTCTGTCATGAGGTGCCCTTGGCACTTTTTCTGGTTCATGAGGGCGATCTAGATTTTTCTGCTGCAGGAGAGGTGTGCAAACAAAACTGACAACTAAGAGAGTGGTCTTTAATTAGTTGCATTTACATAACAGCCACAAAATAATGAAAACCAATATTAATGCAAGTGCAAGAACAAATTACGTTTGGTCTAGACATGATACGTAAAGCAAAAAGACTTTTAAGAGGCAGAAACTTCAGTCTTGTGGATAATCAGCTGAATAATACAGAGAAAACTAACTGCAGAAGTAGCTTTTTATTCGAAGTCTGAAATGAAATTATGAACCTGACACTTAACATTTACTGCCTCTATGTATGAAACAGAATAATGGTGAAATGGAAAAAATACTTTGCCAAAACATTTGTGCACTCTCAATTTAATTTTTCGTTTGTTAAGTATAAACAAAGTGCTCTAAGAATATTAATTTCTTTCTAGTTTAGAGTAAACCTATCTATTAGAATGTCATTCGTGCTTTTTCACCTGTAAGATTGTCAGAAATTTGTACTTTCCAGTGACATTCTTTATTCTTGTTGTCTTTTTTGCTAGAAGGCTTGCATGTTCTGGCAAGCTTGCTGTTAGCTGCATTAAGACAGCATGAAAGGTGTAAGCCCTTCAGTATTATTTTTTTATTATTAAATATTGACCTAATGTTACAAGTTGATGGAATTGAATGAACAGAAGTAGCTTGAGTTGAACGAGGATGACTCTAAAGTCTGGATTGTTAAGTGCATAACCAAACAAGTATCATTTCTGCAAGCAAACCCTTTCCAGGAATAATATAAGCTACAGAGCACTAACGCATATACCTTCTGCTTCCTCTTTTCTTTTCTTTTGTCCTCAGTGTCCTGCAACATTTTTTCCTTCCAAAGATCAAAGAAGTACGAAGGATTGGTATAAAACTTCAAACCTTCTTTTCCATCGTCCCTGAAATACAGTGATGCAAACAGGGTTGACAACACATGAATTCAAACGTTAAAGCAAAGGCATATTAAGGAATATCTAGTATCTCAGACCCTGAAATATTTTATTGAAGAACATTAGAAAGAAGAACGTTGACCTCCTGTGCCATCATTCTTTACTATCTTTCCTTGTATTCAAGGTCCTGATTTTAGACAAATAACTTTAAGGGAAGCTGTAGATAAAAGAGAGTACTGTAAATCAAAGAACTCCCATGGCCAAGACTCAAAACTTGCTCTTCAAATAATGGGCAAATATGTGTGGCTGCTTGTGTCCAAGTACTGGTTCAAATTGACTTTGGGACAGCAAAGAACATTAATTTTCAACAAAGACCTTCCTTTCTACATACTTAACTGCTTACTTTCTTTACTTTGCATCCAAGAGCATTACACAGTTTCTTACACATAGATAATAAAAAACGTGTTTTTTTCTTACCATTTTTACACTGGGGTTAAATTTGAGTAAAGTGGAGTAAAGTTTTAACAATTACAATGTTTTCTGCTGCCCGTGTTCCTTCAGCAGCTTCACAGTTCTCTTGTGTGGCTCCTAGATATTCAAGTGCTACTCAACGCGAGCAAGGTGCCTGGATATGGCATCTCCATTGCATTCAATAAGCTAGAAATTGGTTTTGGTTAATTTTATTTTACTAACCTGTAAGGGGTGAGAATGTTAAGTGGAGGAGGCTGTTCACAAATGTCATAGGTTTCTTGCAAAGGAATAGGCAGAGTTTTTCGGTCGAACAGCTGCTGATCCTGAATTGTGGAACTACGGAAGGCTTTTCTCATGGTGATGTCCTGCAGTGACACTGAAGGGAGATATTGGCATTTAAACAAGTGCCACCAAAGATAGTTTATTTGGATTAACCTGGAATTGTCCAGTGCTGATGAGAATGTAGATATTAAGCATTACTCCTGGTAACTTACACATTTTACAGCAAGTAGGAGCTAAGCTAGCACTACTGCCAGGGCAAGATATTGCCAGATTATGGCATGCTTGTAATGTTGTAGCACATTATCCTCTATTCAGCTTCACAGGACATTTTTGCTCACCTGGATAGGTATCAGAACTCTATCTCTCCAAAGTAGTTCAACAAATTGCTTATTGTAGCTATCAAATAGCTTTCTGTAGTTCAGAAGTACCTAATAACATCTACCACATCAATTTCACAGTCCTTTTGGTAGTAAAAAATTACTCTCTCTCTCATGGTACAGATGAGAAAGTCAAACTTCATATTCCTTGCATGTAGGCAGCAGTTCCACTGAGGGCCCACTGAGATGCTAACCCAGCGAATCACTTAAGCTCATGCTCCTGGTATCAGTGAGTTTTAATGTGAGGTGATACAATGTTCCCACACGTGAAACTAGGCAAATACTGGGGTTTTGATCAGACTGTTTACTCGAGGTAAGACTTCTCTGTTTAGTTCAGGTGAGACACCTTGTGTTTTTAACCACGGTAGTTAGGAATAATCAATTATCTGTATACAAGATTCAAAGAAAAACACACCTAGGGGAACACAAGAGATGAAACAATGGTTTGAAATAGATTGACTTGCTGCTGTTAAAGCCCATGTAGATTTTTCTATTTCACAACCATTACAATTTAGAAAAAGATGAATGGAGAAGTGACCACAACTGATAAAAATTGCACTTTTAATTCTGGAAACAGTGTACCTGGTTCAGTCTCTTCTATCTCTCTCACTCTCACCTCCAGTTACTATATCTGTCAAGTCCAGGGGTGTCTCAAGAGTAACTTTGATGCCAGTGTTAAGCTTCCACTAGATAAATCAGCAGCCCTTTTCATTGCTTTGGGGGTTTATTTTTTAATTTTTATTTTAATCACAACACTTAAACCGGTTTTAAAACCTACTAGCAAAGAGCATATCCTCAGCATGTGCATTTTATCTCTAAATAATTAGGCTTATTTTCTATCAGCAGGTTGACAGTAGTGCTCCTTTGCTGAGGGGACACCCCCCCCCGTATCACCAGGGCCTTTGGTAAGGATTTGTTCAGACTGTTCAAGCTGAAAGCTGCATCCTGTAACTCATCCAAGTGGAGATACACGAACACGCACACCACCCAATGTCTAGGGTATGATCACCAAGGGGCAGGAGGTGGGATTTTTTTCCAGAGGACTTGCAATTCCCAGAATGTTCTGGCTTCTTACCTAAGCATATTGGCAGCATCCTTTGTGAGGCTACAGATGGGATTGATCTGATTTTCAGTTTGGCTTTTGAAGTTTGTTTGTTACGTTTGGCGAGTGTGTGTGCTCCTAGAGAAGTGGCCTCCTTTTTACCCTTAGGTTCAATTTGATGACAGTGTCTTTTATTCTTTTTAATACCTTTAGTTAGCTGCTCAGAAGCCTTTTGAGGTGTCTGACAGAAGTATTATGACATATGACTATCAGCCAGGAGTCTCAATTTCTATAGGTATTTTTGCCCTCAGAAATAGCTATCTATATTCTGCACCTGTCACGAAGAAGAGGTTGTTATTTGCTTGCAAAATTTAAAAATCAGAATAACTGGGGTTCACCTCGTCGAAAAACCTAGTCTCAGATTCTTTCACACTTCAGCTGTTTTTCCTTTGGGTTGCTGGTTTTAGAAGTCTCACCAAATGTACTTTCGGTTCAGTCGCTTGGTAATCCTGCAAGTCTTTAAAGTCCTGTCACCTACTGGAGACTAGGCCAACAAAAATAAAAGCATACTTCTTTCTCTTTGAACCTGGGTACCTTTGAAATCAATGAACTAAAATAATTTATCCCGACAAATAAAAAAAGACAGCTTGGTGGTTTAATATTAAGATGCTCACAGAGTATGTGACACTATTATTGAGATGTGCATTGTTCAATAAACTCTTTATTAGCATTTCTTAATCTCTTCAGTGAGCATATGGAGAAATGAAAGGCTATGGCACGCACAATATTGAAATCATTGAGGCTGGAAAAGACCTCTAAGATCATTGAGTCAAATCATCTACCCAACATTATCACGGCCACCAAACCATGTCCTCCTGAAGTATCATATCCTCCTGAAGTGCCGTGTCTACGTGTTTTTTGAACACCTCCAAGGGTGGACTCCACCACCTCCCTGGGCAGTCTCTTCCAATTCCTCACCACTCTTTCAGTATAGAAATTTTTCCATGCCACGGAGGTAACTTGCCTAAGGAGAGGGATCACGTCAAGTTCCGTGTTGCAAGCACAGAATAATCCCAGGCTGTGCATGGTTTAGCTTTACCAAGCCGTTTGTTTAGCTTGCCATCTGGCTAAGAAACAGAATCCCTGCATGGCTTGCCACCTCAGGGGGGAAAACACATGAAAAACTGCCTGCTCATTCAGCCACTTGGGTTTGGCTGGTTGACAAACCAGCACAGCCGGAGCTCAGGTCAAATAAATGGAATGTATGAATTCAGGTGTGAGAAGAAACGAGATGCTGAAGGAGGAGATGGAAATGCTGCAGGCATTTGACTTGATGACGAGAAATTTAAGCTTCCAACTGCCTAACTCCTAACTAGCTCCAGAACCTTTGCATAGCCCAAGATCCTAAATGTCTTAGGGATACATCTTCCTGTATGTCCATCTGCTGCACCACTTGTGTCCACTGCAGCGAACGAACAATCGCCTAAACGTTGAGATGTTCGCCATTTCAAACTTGCATTCAACAATCTCAACAAATGCCAATTTATCTGTAATTTTACAAGACCTCTTGCATCAGCCAACCGAGCTTTCTGTACACAACAGTATCTTCCACAGAATGAAAAATTAACTCTGGCAGAAAGCTAAGCTACCAACCTTTTGTACGTCTGGTTTTGAAAAGAGATGCCAGTCCATTTCTATTGGCAATCAACAACAAACTGGGGGGAAAAAGGGTATTTAAATTGCACTCTAATAGTATACAATATATAAATAACTTGGTTTCTTTTGGGCTGAACTTCAATTTAAATACAAGAACACATCAGTAATAATAATATTATACTATCAATGATATTTCGCCTCCTCTTAAGCCTCTCAGGAAACTGCAATCCCCAATTTGTAGTACAAGTCACACATGAAGGACACCAGGATGCTGACAGAAAGAAGCTGCTTTTCCACTTCCATGATATATTTAATATTACATTTTATTTTACCTTTCCAGAAGAAGACAAATTGTATGTACAATTTAGGACACAGTTCTAAGCCAAAAAAAAAGATAAATTAATATTCTGATAAGGTAATAAATAAATAGATTTCTTTTAAGAGCTTCCTCTCTCAACACGTTCTGCAGAATTTCATCCTGACAACTTTTAAGACCACGAACTCTCAAATGTCACAGGTATGAGTCCTCACAGAACTGAACGCCTAAGGGAAAACACACAAATCAGACTCAGCTGCCCACAATTCCCTTCTTCTACTCAAACTTTTACCCAGGGATTTGAAAAATGGAAGGAAGAAAGAATAAAAATATTGGATTAATAACTCAGCCATAAGATTCCAATTAAAAGTAATTAATGGGGGTGGGGTGGTGTTGAAAATTCTCCTCAGATTAAGATTTGGGTGATTCAGTTCCTGCAGATTCTACAGTCTTGAAGTCTCATTTCTATGGCATGTATTTTATTTTTTTAATGGTTATGCACTTCAGTGATGCCTAGAATCAGACACATATTTGGTTTCTCTGCCATCAGAATACTTCTGACTGGTCACTGCAGGTTTAATAGTTGCTAAGCAGAGGGACTACTTCTGCAGAATGGAATCTACTCTCTTTTGGACTTGTCCCCAACACAAGAAATACAAATTTTCTAAAATCTTGATTAAAAAAAACCATTCAAAATGGTTCAAGCACTCTGGATAGAGACTGTACGTCGCTTCACTACTATAGGTAAGCAAAAAGAAGATGTGAGCTTTAGAGCAATCATTTTAAGAGACTCAGAAGCTGCTTTAAACGTAGTGTGTAGGACCAAGGATCCCTGAGCAGCTCGTTTGGGAGGATTCTAATCACCCAGCCCCAGCAAGCAGTGAATCTGCTGCTGAGTCTTACCAAAGCTGCCACACGATTTAGTAAATGACATCTTGGCCAGATCGCTCTTTTATATACAAAGCACAAATTATGCAATATCATGGCTTTACCACTGAGCTATTAAGCCTTGGACACACTAATTTATAACTGATTCTCTTTTAATTAACCCACAAATTGAACCGAGGGCTAAGAAAACTGGAGAAAAAGCGTGGAGAGCAGCCTGAGCTCAGTCCACCTGCACAGACATTTGAGAGGGAGATACACTCATATCCAACTTCCATTTAAGCAGAGAAGTGCTATACAATTTAATTTAGCAGTCATTTTCTTTATTTGACTTTGGGGGTAAAAATTCTTATGAATTCATTGACAATGGAGTTGTTTTCCACATTAACATATCACACCTGGAGGTCATGACCCAATTTTCATGTGCTTCTTGTTCTTAATTTTGACTACATTTATACTTAAGCCACCAAATTCCTCCTCAGAAGCTAGAGACTGTGAGCTGTCCCTTAAAATGGCACATCCTACCCTTCCTTCGGAACCTCCCGGTGGGCTGAGTATCGTGATCTGAAAGCTGACCAAGTCTCCCATTTTCAGAAGTATACAGACAACAATCACCTGTAAAACTTCTGAGGTTTCTCCCCACCAGATGCTCTGTTTTGGTTTTGCCTATAGCAAGACATAAGACCTCTCTTTAGCATTCATCCATCCAAATTTCTGAACTACCATCCTTTTTATGACAGGGTAGCATTTCTAGAAGGGTTAGAAAAGAACAAGCACATGGATTTCAAGTCAGAAGCCTACTGAAATATAATTCACAACATTGTTCGATGCCACGCTGCTCACCTGTAGCACTTCTGCCATCAAGTTTAAGTTGCTTGTGACAGTTTTAACAGATATGCTGCAGAAAACAAGAATTTGCCTTTGCGATTAAAATCCTCTTTGAGATTTCAATAGAATTAGGCAGTTCATATTAAAGAACCACTAAACCAATACCAAAATACACGGATGAACTCTTAGTTTGTGGATTCTCCTTCTGCCACAATACCATTTAGTTCTGAACGATACACAACTACTTTCTAATACTTCATTACACTGCACATCAGAGCCCTACTGCATATCAGCATTTCAAAACAGAACACAAAAGCTCAAATTAATATCCTCTTAAAAGCTGTCAATCTCTGCAGATACTGATTTGTTTACTTGTAGTAGTACTTCAAGCTCAATGGCACAAATGCATTCGGTAAATAAAAACCAATTATATTTATAAAACTTGTTATTTATGGAGTTAGCAATGTTATAAATTATAAAGTAAATATGAAAGTAAAAATGGTTGCAAAGAAACTATACTCTTAGGGTTTATTTTCTGACCTATGAGGATGTCTTACATTGCAGGGCTACTGAAACCATCCACCTTAGTTCACCTGCATAGCAAGAATGTGATTTTCCATCCTAAAAAGACCCCAGATATGGTAACTTAAATACATCTAGGCTAGTTTCCTATACAACTGAAATAAAGTTACATCTGCTGAAGGAAAGGAGAGGACTTCTTTTTGTCTGTATGCAAGTTCAGTATTTCTTCTGAGGAAAAAAACCCACATGTATGTAAAAAGTGTAAAGTATGTAAAAAAAAAAAACTTGATTACAGTATGATACTAATAATTCTGAGAAGTTAAAAAGTCAACATTAGTGTAGCAATTCAAACCAAACTAAGTTCAGCGCAATGCTTCTGTGATAGAAAAATTGTGCAGCAGGAATTAGTTCCTCCAGGACACAATCCTAATCTTTGTTTCATTTCATTTTATACTTTCCCAGAGATATTGTGGTAATTTAAAATGAGAAAACACACAAACTATTAAAAAATGCAGAGCGTTTTAATACTTTGACTCTACTGGAAACATCTCGTCAAGTATCTGCACTTTGTTCCATGAATCTGACTTGGGCTGGTTTTGTTCATGCCACTTAGATTTAAATGAATCTTAATTTCTTCCTCTTGTATAATTGTATGGACCCAAAGGAACACATTAAATCTTCTGTTACTGCCTCCTCGCAAAGAACTAGCAAATGAGACTAATTTTCCAAGCAAAGCCCATTCTACACATGCTGTTAGCTGAGCAGAAGTACTGAAATTTGCCTAATACTTGCACAGAGGGTGAAGAAAGGTAAATCCAACTATCTTCCCCACACCTCCATGGGTTAACATCCTCCAGCTGTTAGCCCACATCGGGACTAAACCAAAACAAGTTGTGATAAATTTCAAGCCCAAAATAGGATACTGAAAAAGAAAGTTTCCTGATCCCCTATTTTTAAAGAAATACAGTATCAGATTTTCTCTCATCTCCTTTGTCCTCTTCTGGCGACTCACTCTGGGCAGATGTTTCTGAATAAGGAACACTGGGTATGGCTCAAGGACTGGATGTTCTGAGTTTAATCAAAACAAGCATTTAATCGTTCCTCACACTGAGGACTTCCTCTGTTCCTCTGAAGTACTAGCAGTCACTGCTATCCTGTGGTGTGAGAGACACATACAGACTCAAGTCACACTTCAGCCACTCCACTCTTGATCAGGGAGACCTCTTTTCAGCCCCCTTTCTTTTAACCATGGTGCCTGTCCCTTTCTTTAGCTCTACAGTTTGGCCAACGCTACAGACACAAAATGCTGTGAAAATTTATTGATCTGGTGTGTTTGGACTACATACTATTTATAAACATTTCCAGCAATTCTCTACCATCAGTTAGGGATATTTAGTGCTGAAACCTGCAGCCAAACTTGTCAAAGGCCATTTCCACGGGAAAGTACAATTTTCCATCTTGATATCCTGTAACATCCTTAAATGCTTTAACTCAATGACATAAAATGGTCCCTCTGTTCTCCTGACATGTTACCACACTAGATATGCCATTATCAATACATATCCCACTCTGATTTAAACCAGAAACTTTGCCATGAAGGGTAAACACAGAAATCATCTTAATTATAATTAAAGATTATAATTGCTGACCGTTTGCTACCGTACACAGAAGGGATTTTTTTGGTCATAGTAAACATGGGGGTTTTTATTGGAAAAAGAGGTGTATGTGTCTGATTTATGCTTAGCTGTCAAGAGACATGGAAAATCCCATTAATGTAAGAATTCCCCCAGGCAAGTCACGATTCCATGGAAAACCTGCTGCTAGCTGTGAACAGCCATCTTTCAAAACCTGCTCTAAAATTAATGTCCCGCAAACTACAGAATCAAAACTTCCTTGGCTTCATTTTGCTATGACTGAAGTTTCAACAGGGGTAACTAAAGGCAGCTTGACGAACACACTCCTGGTCTGACACTTCATTCTCCCTGAACGACACACAACTCTCATACCCAGACATTCAGAACTGACACTGCTTTCTGTACTTGAAAACTGGATCACATAAACAATCTGAGGTTATTTTTCGTTACAGGATGTTTCTCTACATTCTAGGGCTTGGCCACGTAGTCTAGAACACCCTAAACTGTTTGGGGTTACAAGAGATTTTACAGTTTTACCTGTGACCAGCAGATATCCACAAAGGCAAAAAACCCTTCATGGTATTTATCCATTAGGTGGTTGATGTTCCTGTAGTGATCACATCACTGAAATCCATACAAATGCACCTTACAGGCATGAGCCATACCCTGCTGACTTTGCTAGCACTTGTTTTCTCAGTACTACCCAATATTTATAGTGTTTAAAGCTATTTAGGAAGAATCCAGGGGGATATATCATCAATAAATGGTGCTACACAACCAAAGCTTCATACAGAAAGGAAGATGGTAACAAACTAAATGGAAAAATCCTACTCTGACGAATGGTTACATCCCATGGGAATCAGTAAGAAGGTTAGGAAAAAAGGGTGAAGACATATTTGCAAGCATTTACATAATATTACATACTATTAACACTAATAGACAACAGTACTGAAGCGACACATACTCCTGTAGCAGTTTGTATGCAGATGCATTGGTAGCAGCACTGCTCAGTAACCATGAAAGCACCAAGCTCTGAAAGCCGCTTGAGGCTATAAAGTAGCAGAAATAGAAATGGATCCCTCTCTCTCATGATGCTTTGCTCTCTGTTCTTATAATTTAAACTTATTCTTTCCATTTGATGTATCAGTGGTGCCTGGGTGATTAAATAAGCAATCTTCAAAGCAAGAGTTAACTTACATTCCTCCTCCTTGGGATCAAGTTGTGTAACACTGACGGATAAGCGATCTACGCGTTCCTGTAAGGAGTTGACTCGAAATGAGAAACTGTGTGCTTCATTGAAAAGTTCACCAAATATATCTTCAGCATATTTACCTGCAATAGAAAGAAACAATAAATCAAGCATATCACAAGATAGCCAGGTGAGTTTGCCTTGAAAAAGATTCTAACTCTTGTTTAAGAAAGTAAATTTAAGATGCACAGGTATCGCTTGTAACAACCTGTGCTTACTGTCCTCAATAGGAATGCTTCAGGAAAGTAAACAAAAGCTAAATATTTAATTTGTCATTTATTGCTTGGCAATGAAATGATTTAATACATTACAGGACAGATATCCAGCTAGTATGAATTGATTTATCTCTGCTGATATGCAAGGAATTAAGACTGCTTAGCTTCTTTGGTGTGTATAAAGGGATTATTTTCAGCATCTTAAGCTTCTCCTTATGAGCAATAACTAATCTTTCCAAATGAAAGTCAGCTCAACATTTCTCCAAATGAAGTACAGTTTCCACTCCTACTGTTTAGAAGGCTTTCAAAACCAGAAGTTCAGATAGTTACACCTAGGTTAGATAGAACCAGCCTATTAAAAAATACATGTTGAAAGAATAAACTCTACTACAAAAGAGCAAAATTCTAGTAATTGACTAATTTATACCGAAATAACATAAGAATCTCATCTGTTCACTGCAACATTTAGACCAAAAGAGCAGGAGATTCAGGTATCACGAGAAAAGGATGAGTAACAAGTTTCTCTTCTACAGGACTACTCCACGGAGTGCTTCTAATGTACCCGTAACGCAGCTTGACTACTCTGCCAGTGCCACTGCCCAAACCCCCCAGACTGCCCAGCAAAAGGTGAAGTCACATCTGTGAAATAGCACATGATAGCTTCAAAAAGCTCCTACCCTACTGTGCACACGTCATTTCTGTGCTGGTTGTGCACGTGCACTGGTTTTGGAAGTATAAATCTCACAACTTTCTAACCACCTGGTTTGCAAACAAGTTCTGACAGGTACAATGGAAAGGATAGTTAGGAAAACTTTGTCGTCAGTGCACAATAAATCTGGAATGATACAGAAAAAAAAGGACACTTTCAAATAAAGGCATCAATATAACAAAGTCTAAATCCCTGTAGGCAATGTGGAAACTATTTCAAGACACCATGTGATTAGTACAAGGCCACCATATACTATTTATTAAGACTTAGCTAATGGCAACAGAAAACCAGCATGACTATAAACAACAGAATATAAAAGGGCTACCAGAAGAAACGTACAAATGAAGATTAAGGAAAGGATCATAAAGTCTGGCATATTAAATATAGCCTCACCCCCAAAACTAGCCCCAGGAGCAACTGTCAGACTAGTATGGTATCTTCAAAGGAGTGAGAGCAATAAAGCCTGCCAGGGAGGCTGTGGACCCAGCTGGTAGAGGAGTACTCAGAGAAGACAAGATGACTGCAGACAAGCTAAATTAACCCTTTCCAGCAGTGTTCAGTGAAAGGAAGTGGAAAGATCCTCAAGCCACTCTGCTTTGTGGGAGGCTCAAAGATACCTGAAGTAACTTTATAAAAATTGCAGGACTAAATTGACAAAATGGCCAGCAAAATGCTAGTAACAAATTGCTCATCTCTGATACAGGTTGAAAGGTAGCAAGCACAATAGTATGGTCCAGAAATGTTTTCAGGGAACATCTTGAGAGCTACAGGTCTGTAAGCCTGACATCCAGACTAAGAACTAGAAGTCATTATGAAGAACTATTAGCAGACACCCGGCTGACTTGTGGAAGAGACAGCACAGCTTTTGTAAAGTGAAATCTCTTGTGGTGGGTCTACCCTGGCTGACACCAGGTGCCCAGCAAAGCCACCCCATCGCTCACCCTCCTCAGATGGACAGGGGAGGAAAATATAACAAGACTGATGGGTGAAGATAAGGACAGGGAGAGATCACTCACCAGTTACCACCACGGGTGAAAAACAGACTCAACTTGATGAAAGTAATTTAATTTATTACCAATCAAAACTCAGAGTAGGATAATAGGAAATAAACCCAATTTTTAAACCACCTTCGCCCTGCTTCTTTCAGGCACCCACCTCCTCTGGCACAGGGTTCTCTGTGGGCTTCAGGGAGGATATCTGCTCCATCACTAACCTCCATGGGCTGCAGGGGACAACCTGCCTCACCATGGTCTTCACCATGGACCACAGCGGAATCTCTGCTCCAGGGCCAGGAACACCTTCTCCCCCTCCTACTTCACAGACCTTGCCGTCTGCAGAGTTGTTTCCCATACTCTGACTCCTCTCTCTGGCTGCAGTTGCACACTTCCCCCCCCGCCTCCTTAAACACATTACCACAGAGGCGCTGCCACTGTCATCGGAGAACCTTCTAGCAGCTTCTCAGAGAAGCCACCCCTGTAGACTCCCCCCCAGTCTTGACATGCAAGCCCCACACATTTCTGAAGTGTTTTTAACCCCATGGATGGAGAGCTATCATCTAGTTAGATTTCCAAGAGATTTTGGAACGCCCTAATCAATAGGATTACTTAAGTAGGTTTACTTAACAGCTAGGTAATAATAATAAAAAAGAAAGACCTGGAACAGATAAATAACTCCTCAAAAGGTACAGAACAGATGACAGGAGTAAATAACTGGTCTTCACAAGAGAAGTTACTTTAAAATGTGACCCATCCAGAGCAAGATCACTAAAGTTTTAATATACATTTACTGAAGTTTAATGTGTTTCAGAGAGTATATTGACATAAATATTATTCAACTTAATTAGAAAACTCACATAATATTCAGCCACGCAAATTAAAATCTAGTGTCAAATTTTACATAGAGAATAAAAAGGAAATTGCAGGGCTCTACAATCCAACACTTTCCCTTCCCTAGACGTATTTTAAAGCTACAGTTTATCTAGATCATTTCATCAGGCTTACCATTCACCTACCTCATTAACGAGCTCCAATTGCAAATAATCTGTCTCAAAAATCTTTTCATTATGCTGTAGACAGCCACAAACATACTGCATGGAATAATTTGCCTGTGCTTTGGAACACTAATCCACAAATGGGAAATACATTAAAACCAACCTGTCGTGTTTGAAGTGCTATGCCAACCACAATGTCTCTACCTACATGCTTCTTGGCAGTCTCTTTATTTAGCCTGAAGTAGGTTTAACTAAATGCTTTTTCAAGCAAAGCAAAATGTTTGCTGTTAGGGAAACACAGAACTTTCCTTCAAAAGAATACTGTGTGTGAAGGTAGGGATGTATGCGACACTCAGAACCCAGTATTTGTGTACGTTGTTGTCTCTGTGAATGTAGCTTCAACTCTGAATGGCTTACAAAAGGTATGATTACAAGTGAGAACACTGATCAGTGTCAGAAAAAGTTGAATAAATAAAAAAAATGACATCAGCAAACAAAGCTGATTGCGCTCCACTTGATTTATAGACAATACATTAGAAGAGTAAGGAATAAAAATATTCATTCTATACAGTGGAATTCATTTCAGAGTGTCATTAACACTTCAGAAAACATCATTATGGGACTGCTTGATGAAAAGCTCTACTCTTCTTTCACACAGAGCACTAAAGAGAATGACAGATGACTATAACAATTAAAATAACACTAATGCCTTAGGATCTTGGTCACAGCTGGATGCAGAATAGCAGTTTAGAAAGACCAGTGATCTTGTTTGCCAATTAAATGGCAATATAGACTTCTGCAAATAAATTATTTCAACATCTCTGAAAAGCTGATTTTACTGTGTTTGCAAAACTTGCTTAATTGACCAGAGACATACCAAAATTTGTTGTTTTCAAAAGGCAAGTCATATTCCCTCTGATATTACTGGCTGTTCTTCTTGGTCTATCATAATGGCATTTATTTTTATTAATGGAGCACAAGCTTTTTCATTTAAATAAGAGGCTACATTATTATTTGATTGGGGCTTTTTAATTAAGGAATGTATTATTCAGCTTGTAGTATTCAGCTTATTATTCTTTTCGCAACCTTTTCTCTTGTCTCAAAGGGCTCTCTTCACAATTAACCCTTCAGGAAAAAAGAGACACAGGAATGCAGCTCCCTCTGGTGTCAGCTGATGTCTTTTTTTGTGACAGCCAAGTAAAATGTCTTGGAAGCAAGGTGTTGTCCTTCCTCCCTGCAAGAACGTGCATGTGTTTCCATAGCCTTTTCTGAACAATGATTTTCCTGACACTGAAACAGTCCTATAAGCTGAAAAATATAACACTAGCTACTAGCTGAAAATAGAATGAGAAGAATACTGCTCACTTCTTCCCTCATTTTTTTAAGAATTAAGCCCAGCAAAACACGGATCATTCACTCCTGTTCATTACTGCGGCTTATAAAACTTTGAAAGAAAGCCCAGTCAGTTTTACAGCTCTCCTCTTTCACCATTTGTGTCTCTTAATTGGTTATAACTCCTGATTTCCCTCCGGAATTTTGTAAACATTTGTCCAGCACTGGCTTCTGTGCACAAAGTAATAATTTCAAAATCTCCAATACACTAATATGAAGGGATACCAGGGGAGGAGAAATGTTATTGTTGTCTTGTTCTGGGGGACTAGGTATCTATCAGAGGAACTGAAGTTCAACTACACTCACCACATAAGGTTCTGAGCCTTATTTCAAGCTAATTAAGCAAATGTAGCCAAGAGATGGCTCATAAAGTCTTACATATTGTGTTGTACCGACTGCTCGAGCCCTCGCACGCCGCAGGATCAGGGTGTAAGTAGCAGTCTCCTCAAAACTCCTCTTTTCAATTCACCTAAACTATGGCATTCTCTATGCTGTAGCCTTTAGCAAACCTTAAGGAAAGGGCATTTAAATTAATCATTCTACAACACTAGATCAGTTACCATCAGATTTAGTTACAGGCTCTCAGATAAGTTCTGGGATACAAGTCCTGAAGCAGGACCCGTGGAAGAAGCCAATTCTTTACTATCCTTTTGCATTTTGAAAGCATAAGAGTTCCAAACCCTTCAAGTGCATCTAAACCTGAAACGAGCATCCCACAGTTCACTTATGGCATTGGCAGCCTCCAGGAGCCACAATCTAAATTCTAAGTAGCTATCTGGATAAATAAATTGAGCACCCAAAGTGCTCTATGCCATAAACCAGCATAATTTCTGGAAATTCAAGAGGATGGCTGGCAAATCTCAGACCAGTGCAAGACGCATCAAGTGGAACGCTCAAAGTGAGACAATTGTTCAGTGTTTCCAGAGGTATTAATCTTAATTAACAGAGCTTTAAGTAAACTGTCAAACTTCTGGAGCTTGGGG
>JANHFX010003933.1:29641-45193 GCA_027560015.1 Chloroceryle amazona
CCAATAACTAATTAACAATAACCACCCTAATAAAAAGTTGGTAAGGCTAGAGACCAATGGTGAGGGTGTGGAGACGTCTTGAGGGTGATGTTAACATCCACACAAACAAAAGCTAATCCAACGTACTTGGAATTGGAATTAAATTATAAAAATATTTAATATATTAAATACGTCACAACGTTATTGAATACAATGGAGAATATAGAATTCAATATAGTTCCTTTCTATACAATATAGAATATATTAGAAAATATCCTTTCAGGATAATTATTTACCACATGGGCCACTAACAATATATAGCCAGGGTCCATTTATAAAGCAAAGCAAGAGAGTTGTGATAAATCTGTTTTTCCTCCTCGGTTAATTCTGACACATAATCTGACATATCCATTGCTTGTTGATTCAGCTTCACATCTTCACCATGTTAATTTTATTTAATTGAATGCTTTAGCAAAAATCAAGGGGTACTTGAAAGCCTTGTTTGTCAGCAGGATCATTTCAGTCTCACAGCTCAGTGGCGAGGGGATGGACTAAAAGCTAGGAGACTGAACTGCCTCTCAGGCTTGGAGATTAAGAACCTTGGGAGATCCTTGAGAACTTCAGTGGCTATGGCTGAGCGAGCTCTGAAAAATGATGTACTAAAGATAGTTCAGTGGTGCTAATTAAGAATCTATCATTATGAAGGTGTAAGGGCGGTCCACAAGGACTGGATTTAAGGATTGTAACAGGAATATCAGAGTACTGAAGACACAACTTGGTCCCCAGGAAAACCGAACCTCGCATTTAACAGACAACCTGACCAGGGTATGAAAAGCATCAAATTAACTCTGTTAAAGTCCATCTCTGGAGCAGGTCTGATGCTTAAAATGCATATCCAAGAAGAAAAGTGCAAAATTCCAGTCCTGGAGGTCTGAGATACCGTTTCTTAACTCCCTCTATCAAGTAAACTGGCTGAGATTATCCAGTAGGTATTCAGAAATGTCTGAAAAAAGACTGGAGAGATGAACCTGATGTTGAAGGCACCAATCTGAACGATTATTTCACAGAGAAGTCTTGCCCTTCCTTTCCTTTTTTAGCATCACCTGAATTCACTGCTCTATGTAGGCATGGAATTAACAACAGGTAGGGCTTTCTTCTGCTAACACATAGTTGTTTTCAATGAGAAATTATTAACCATTTGCTCATGCCCTCACTATCAGTCAAGCTGGACATGAAACAGCATCAAGCTGCCAATATTGCCACTGCTGGGGAGGCAACGTCAATGAATCAGAAGTCTTTGAGAGGATGGAGGTCTCTGAAAAACTGAGCCTTTAGTGTTCAAGTCCATCAGTTCCCTTACGCCATGGGCGTAAGAACGCTTTCACCGGTGTTCCCTGGCAGTCACAGTAGCAAGGAAGAAAGAGGAGTCACTAAAGAAGAGAATTCACAAATATTCCCGAATACGCCCGTGAGCACGGGGAGAATGAGGATTCCCAGGGCAGGACCTGCAGCAGGGATTCTGCCCATTCTGGAATAGCAAACTAAAGCTCTAGCTGCAGATCCACACAGACCTACCCCCAACATGCAGGGCCCTCATCATGTGCTGAAGATGTTGTCCAGACAGGATGAAGAGAGAGGCTGTTCTAGGTCTGGTTCTAAAGTTTAGCTGCAGTCCAGACACCTTGCTGCTAAGTATTTCTGCAGAAACATTTCCCACTTATTGAATGCTAGCACCTTAAGCCATGGAAAACTGAAGGTTTTCTTGAGGTGAGAAAATGCCTCAAGATGAGCAGTGTTTAAAACTCTCTAGGGAATGGCATGGTAAGCAAAAAATAAGGAAGAATAGTTAAAAGCATCGGGGGGGAAGGGGAAGAAATAATATGCTTGAAAGTCAGGGTTCCACTCCTTGAAACTAACAAATCAGGGCTGAGGAAAAGAAATACCTAACTAGGAAGACTTGGTAAAAATAGGAAATAGTACAAAGAAAAGACAGAAAGAGGGGAAGGGCTACAGAAGGTTCAATGTTAACTGAAAATAGTCCTCAGTAATGTAAAAGGCACTCCAGCCTAGGAAACAGAGTTATGCAGCATTCTCTCTTTGTACAGAGGTAGAAAAAAAACCCAAGGGAAGTAACATCCTGCTATGATTGAATAGCAGTTCTGGTCAGAATGTCTGTAATAAAATATTCATTCAAGGAACATACTCAAAAGGAGAAATGCTCTCCTCCCCAGATGGAGGTGTCAGACACCAGGGCCAATAACAAAGCCCATCAGTGAGGTTTCTTGTGTGGTACTGCGAATCTGGGTACAGGGAACAGATGAATAGAAGGAAAAACAAGATTGGTCAATAGCTCTGAACAAAATGAGGAGGTTACATGCACACAAGAGAACTCTTCATCCATCCTCTAACAATGGCACAGCTGCACAGGGCTCTCAGTTGCATTTCACATACGCTGGAATGCTATAGCCTAGCATACAGCAACATGTTCCAACTCTGCAGTACTGGAGTGCTAATGTACCTGCAACACTGCTGAAAAAAAACCCAAAACATAAGCTCTTTTTAAAGCAGATACAGTCAGAAAGCAAGAAATACAGGGAAGAATGGCTAGGAAAGTAAAGAAGCTGCTGGTGTTGTCCAGAGACTTTCTGTTGCCACAGCGCTAAGCAAAGCCGTCAGAAGACGGATCCTTTCATGAAGTTAGGGAAGACTGGGAATAGACTGGAGGAAAAAAAATTACTTACTTGCTATTTTCTAATGCTGTATCAAGACAGACTGATGTGTTTTCATGCTCCAGGGAGAAAGGCAAAGTCTATCACTCAAAGCAGAAGTACTTTGTCCTTTCATCTCTACTTTTAAAGGTCAAAAAATTTCTCAAACTGAACAATTAAAAGCAACATCTCAAACTAAGAAAGGATTGAGAATTTGGTATCGCTGACATACTGATGTAAAGCTCTTCTCATTTCCTATTAACACACAGGAAAACAATGCCTATCTCTTAAAATGGATTGTTTCTGCATGCATCTTCTCCTGACACATAGTATCCAGGATCACAGAATTACACAGAATCTCAGAATAGTGGGGGTTGGAATGGACTTCTGCAGATCATCGCGTCCAACCCCCCTGCCAGAGCAGGTTTGCCTAGAGCAGGTTGCCCAGGATCACATGCAGGAGGGTTTTGAATGTCTCCAGGAAATGAGACTGCACAACCTCTCTGGGCAGCCTGTTCCAGGGCTTTGTCACTCTCACAGGAAAGAAGTTTTTTCTTAGGTTTACATGCAACATGCTGTGTTTGTGCCCATTTCCCCTTGTCCTGTTGCTAAGCATCGCTGAAAAGAGTCTGGCCCCATCCTCTTGACACTTGCCCTTTAGCTACTTATAAGCATTGATAAGATCCCCTCTCAGTCTTCTCCAGGCTAAACAGCCCCAGGTCTCTCAGCCTTTCTTTGTAGGGAGCTGATCCAGTCCCCTCATCATCTTTGTAGCCCTCCGCTGAACTCTCTCCAGTAGTTCCTTGTCACTCTTGAACCTGGGAACCCTGAACTGAATAGAGTACTCCAGATGTGGCCTCGCTAGGGCAGAGTAAAAGAGAAGGAGAACCTCCCTCGCCCTGCTGGTCACGCTCTTCTTAAGGCACCTCAGGACACCATTGGCCTTCTTGGCTACAAGGGCACATTCCTGGCCCATGGAGAACTAGCTGTCTACCAAGACTCTAAGGTCCTTTAGAGCTGCTTTCCAGCAGGTCAGCCCCTAATCTGTGCTGGTGCATGGGGTTATTCCTCTCCAGGTGCAGGACCCTACACTCCCCCTTGTAGAAATCCATTGGGTTCCTCTCTGTCCAGCTCTCCAGCCTGTCCAGGTTTCAACGAATGGCAGCACAGCCTTCCAGTGGATCAGCCCCCCTGTCCAGTTCTGCATCATCAAACGATGTCCATACTCTATCAGAAGAAAGGTTAAGAATGGCTGGTCTTGGGAGTCATAATGGCAAGAGATTAATCCCATATTTGAGGGCCAGTAACTGAAAAATCTTAAGAAGTGACTAAGCACTAATCAGGTCAAAGACCATTCACTTACATTTGCATAACTTTACCAGCAAAACCAAAAGCAGCTTTAAAGGAAATGAAACTCTACCAGAACACTCAGTTTCTGCTCTCAGAGTTAAGCCTCATTCCATCTACAACTTAAAAGCTGATTCTCCAACATACACGTTATCCCCAGAAAATGAAAAGGGAAGGACTGCAGAGAATCTGGTTGCCAGGGGACTCCTGCAAAGCCATGCCTGCTGGCTGTGACTCACAGGCACCTGCTAAAATTTATTTGCACGTCAGCCAGCCTCGCTGTACACTGGCAACAGTGATACACCAAATGAAGACTGGATATTTGGGTTTAAGCACATGAAAGACAAAATTCCTATGCCACAATTCCTTTTATAGAGCAATGCTTCATGTTGCTGTGAAATAAGTATTATTTTGCAAAGCATGTTCTATTGATTTGTAGGAAAAAAATGTTGTTTTGTTGAAAATTTGTACAACATGAAACAAAAACTTACTTGAGTTGGTATAAATGCTGCCCACAGAAAGCCTACGAACACAGTGATGTTATTTGGAAGGAAGAGGGAAAGACTGAAGGAACAGGACCTGCTCATCAGTGTTTAAGTTACTTATAAAAAACCCCAAACCTTAATTACCTATTCTGGGCTTGCTGTTGCAGAGTAAATTAGAGCATTTTCCCTCCTCCTTTACCTTCACTGTCATTCCCAACATTTGCATGCCTTGTGGACAACTGCTGAGTCACAAGTTCACGACAGAAGCTCCTCTCAAGATGAAACCAGCTAATTCATGCCTCATCCCTTTTTAGGCACACTTCACTTAGAACCAGATTCCTGTAGCAGGAGTTTACATAATTACAGTTATGTTCCTCTGAAAGTATCTCTCTAACTGTGCTACAAGACAGGTGACAAATGTGGGAGCATTCGGTGGATATTATTTAAACCATTTTTCAACTTCATTGAATTCTTTCTGTTCTAGTATTGCTTCATCCTGACCTCCTCCTGAGCAGTTACAGAAGCACAGATCTGTTACGGTGGAAGGCAAACTGGTTGTTCTAAAGGTCATCTAGTCCAAGGGAAGGGGAGGCCAGCACACGAGTGGGTAGTCTGAGAAGGGCTTTTGGCAGAATGCAGCAAGACTGCAGATGGTGATCCTTTACTGCATCTTAATCTGGTATGTTCTTGTTTCACTGTAAAGAATTTAAATAGCTCTTTTCCTTGCTACTTCAGCAGCTCTACTCCTAACGTTCATATTTATGTGCTGTAAGCATTCCTGTCTCAACTGCGTAATCCAGTGTCCTCAAGTAAAGCCTTCAACCTAACAGCACCTTAAAGCTTTGAAAAGCTGCCAAAACAGACACAGCACAGAGTATACCATCAAACCCATAACCAAATCAGTCTGATTAACAAATTAGGCTACATCACCTACGACTCTGAGATACCGATGGAGCTGAAAGGCTTTTCACACTGTAGATGTATATACATGCACATTTTAATAGTTAATGTGTTGGCAGTCTTACTAATGTCCTAGTGGTTAAAAAGCACATGTAGTACTGGAAATTCAAAATGCTACCATGCTGGTTCAACTGACAGCTTCTTCAAGCTGCTGAAGCAACCCAGAAATCAGCCTTTTAAAAAAAAACTCCTTCGGAGTTCTAGAGCTTGAAGAGTTTAACTCCTCTCAAATGCACTGAAGGAAAAACTGTTGACAAAAAGGAGAAGGAATTCAAATCTTTAGCTGTTTGAAGTAACTTGTAATAATTACATTTCTGGGTTTACTATTTACGAGGCAACTGCTTTTTATTTCTGAATAACCACGACATGACCAAGGGTTTTAAGTTAAGAGAATTAAGCAACCAGTGATATATTCCTCATTATGTCGTATTGCCTACTCAAGAATTGCTCCAAGCTTAGCAATTACTGACTTCATTAACTACCAGAGATCTTTTTTTCCTGTCATGTTCCATGGCTAACAGGAATATATGGCTTAAGGGTTTTAAGACATGCTGCTGGAAAAATCCATAGCTTCCTTTCACAAAAGTCCACGTTAGCCACTATCCACAAAAGGAGTATATTCAAAGCTTAGCCACAAATTTCTTCTGAGAGTTCAAAAAGGGATTCCTACTTCAACCACAAAAACTGGGACTGTAAAATCTATCAGTTCTAAACACAGCTATGAGGGTAATGTACTTACTTAGGCTACTCAGTTGTCTGATTATATTTGCCAAGGAGATATTGGTGACACATTCCAATTCATTCTTGATCCCTCTGGGCAGAGCTGTGTGGCACAAGTGCCTGGGGTCTATGTTCCTTTTTACCAACGGCATGCTGAAATTTAACAGAGGACCAGCAAACCTGTAAAGAAAGAAGACAAAATACTGTTAGGAGGTTAATTATATCTTAAATTCAGATCATGTCTGAAGTTAAACTGACTAATCCTAACAAGATAAAAATGCCTCCATAGTACTGATGGAATTCATTGCTCTGTGAGTATATAAATCTCTTCTTCTTTGCGCATTTCATTCTCCCTCTTTAAACCCTTACCTGACTCAGATGCCAGTGAAGTGACAAATAATTTTTTACAGTTCATGCTCCCCCCCCCCGAAAATAAAGACAGGAAAATCTTCGTGGTACAAAAACATTAAAGATTTCCTTCTTGATGGACGACTTCCTTGTTCAGGCCAGGCAAAGTCCAACAACAAATTCCCTTTATTGTGAGGTCAAAGTCAAGCTAGCTGCCCATTCCACTTGAAAAGTAGATATGAGCTGTTAATTATGTAATGCCATGGTACTAGCAGGAGTCACCCTTCTAATCGAAACATCACTTCTAAATCATACCTAGAGTCAAGGTAAGAAAAGAGAAGATGTTTCCCTTCCATCTACACTGCTACCGGCAATAAATTCAGCTGAGAATGCATCTCCCAAACACAAAGTCTCCGCAGTAAACTTGCATCGCAAAGTCCTCCCTGACTCAGAAATCCTAACCCTCCACAGCCTTCCAAATCCACGTATGGTAAATTAGCAAGAATCTTTCCTAGTTCTGTAGACAGTGCAAGAATCATCATAGGCTGCGAATCCCAGGCTTGTAATTTTCACGCACCCATGGCACTGACTGGAAGGAGTTTCCCAGGAGGCAAGTTATGCCTCTCATCTTATTAGTGCTGCTTATTAAGATCTCTCTACTAAAACTTTTTTTCATGATAAATGGATTGCCTAAAATTCTGTCATTTTTCCATCGTGTCATGTAAACTCTGAACGACCAATGCAGGACTCCCACGTGATACACAGAGAAGGGATACTCTTGGTATTGGTATAACTTGGCCTCACTTCCACCACGGAAGAGAGTACGCTTTCTCCAGACATCAAGGCAGGTGAGTTTTCCACTACACAACCTGCAGTCCTAATCCCCCAACCAGCCAGCCAGACACAGCTTCATCTGTCCTCCTTTATCCCAAGATGTTCCCAGGATGCAGCCAGGGCTTCATGTTGTGCCACAGAAGACATCTTCCCTACAGTATATATTTCACCACTGCTATCCTTGGTGAAAACAGGTTTTCTGGATAACAATAACAAAAGGCCATGGTGGTAGATCTGGAATTTTGCTGACCTAGAATGGCATATGGAACTGAATGAGTCAAAGTCAACTGTAATGGAGTATTTTCCTCTTGCAAATTGCTTAGATTTCTCCCTGATCCTGCAGGGATCTTCTTTCAATGAAGCCAGGGCTTGTAGCTGAGGGATGCAGGCAGGATCCTTAAGTCTACCTGAGAAACACCTCTGTGTTGCCAGGATGGGATTAGGTTTCGTTCGTTGCCATTTAACACCACGTCTACTGCCCTTATTTTCTTGAGAGAACAATCAAAAATATTTTATACTTTGAAGGGATAAAATCCAATGAAAACAATTCTTCTAGACACTGGCTTAAAGAGTATAAGGTTCTCAGCATTTTGTCATTTAGTTTTTCAATATTAACAGTAAAAACCATGGAAGCGGGCATGTGGCAGGGGTAAATTACATGAACGGATTTTTATTTTCTAGGTATACTCCACATCCTTCTAGTCACTAAATACCCAAGTACTAAAAAGTTAGCTGCTGTATACAAGCTAAATGAAATAAAAAGTGCAAACCTCAACACTGTCTTGGAGAGAAGCAATGAGAAAGTGATTATAATTAGTGAGACTTTATATCTGCTGGTACAAGACAGGTGAAGGGAGATCAAATGGGCCCCAGCAGCAAAGCTTCTGCTGTCTTAGGACCCCACAACCCCTCTCCCCCAGCAACAAGACCCCAGAGAAACCCTTAAGCACAGGTTCATTCTGGTGGTTCCCCACCAGAAATAAAGGAAGGATTCGGTCACTGTTAAAGAAACACAACAAATGATATGTAAGCAACGTTCCAGAGAAGCAATGAAATATTAATTCCAGAGTTAAACCCTTTCTTGAGCACCGCTTTAATGATACTGCTGTATAAACAGCACAGCAGGCAAGTCTTTTAAAAAGAGGTCCAAATAAGTACGCAAAGTGCACTGCCTTCACCTGTCTGATATGTTTCTAGGATAGAACACTTGACAGAATAGCTGAAAATACACAGTATTGGCCCAAATGTTTTCTCCAACGGGCATAAAAAGATGCTGCTCAAGCAGAGATTAAGCCAGTACCCCCCGACCTTCAAAATGTTTAACTCTGAACCTGAACAAGAGGCCATTTAAGACAATGCAAATTGTTTTGCTTTGCTGGCTCTAGAATTTGCAGAACATCTACTCTCTGACCTTTTTATTCTTCCTCAAACCCCACAAATATAATTTTCTAATATCTGAATAATGCAGTTGTGGCTTTCTTACCCAAAACTCTAATACAAGAAGAAAAGGTAGCAGAGGGAACACTAAGTATGGTAAAAGGTATAGCTTTAAAACAAGAATAAACTCAGAACGGAAACAAATGACTAAAGATATAACCAACACCTTCCGAGTTCTACATCATATCTGAAAACTATGTAAAGCCTGAATAGAGACTATTTCCCTTTTTCCCACAGAAATAAGAGCGAGGAGGCAATGAAGGAAAATATCACACATAAAGGAAAAGGCATTTGATGCCCTTGTTTAATAAGTTTGGAACTCACTGACACAGGGTGCTATACACAAAAACAAGTACCTGCTGGTGATTTGTCCACTACAGACCACATATTCTTTGCAGTTTGTCTCAGCCACCAGAAGGTCTGGATGATTCCTTCCCAGTCGTGTTTAGCAATCCCCGCACAGGGAGAAACAAGTGTGCAACAGCAAAGAGAACTTTACTGGACCCAATCAATTTCTTCACTCTGACAAAAGATGTGATTCATAATGCTGTTCTTATCAAGAAAGCTGAACAAATCTGAAATCACTAGATTGATTACGCAGCTTTAGAGCTGTGAAAGAGGTAAACAATAAAGCAAAGATTGTTACAAACTAGTATATCCTTTAGATCAAAAGCAAAAAACTTCCCAGCCCCTTGCCCCCTGCTCCCAAGCCATACATTACCCATGCCACCCGGGTAGCAAAGGAAAAAATCATTCCTAGATCAGAAATCCTCTTAGCGTGCTGTTGACAATAAGCCCTGGGAAGTGGCCCTAACCCCAGCCAGTCTGAAGAGAGAAGAAGCTTGTCAGTGCAAAAGAGGATCCCTGGGCTGAAAGGTTACTTGACACCTCCCCAGGGCTCACAGTTCTCTTGTCACACAGGTCTCAGAGCTCTCCCTCCCCTCAGCCCCACTGCTCCCCAGCTCAAAGCTCAGAGCAGGGAATGCAATCCTCAGACACAAGCATCTCCTCTCCCCTACTGTCCATAGAGCTCTCGGAGACAATTCTGAAGCAGCCGCTCCCTCACTTCCCAGTGAAACTCTCTGAAACTGCTTGAGAAGCCAACTCCAAACTCCTTCACAGTCCCTCTGCTACTTCACAGTTGCACAACGGCTGGCACAACCTCACCCCCCCATGTATGCTGCGAGTACCAGCACGGATGAGTACAGAACATGAATGCACGAACATAATGACTGCCCAACGTGTGTATCAATCTATCCTGCTCCCTTTTGATAGGTGATTTTTAAGGAACTAGGGTAAAATGCTCCCGTTGCCTTTTCAATTAATTCCTAGTACTTAAAAACCTCCAGAACAATGGCATTAATGCAAGTTAATTAATATCTTTTTACAAGAACAGCCTTAATGAGATTTGACTGCACTTCTTTTTAGCAGACAAGTTGTTGAGTGTGTTGCACAGCCCTCTTCAGCTATTAGGGGCCCTACGGGTGACACTCTTCTATCTCTGTCTCATGCTTGTCAAACGCTGCTGGCAGCAGCTGAGAAACCTGCTCCTGGGGCACCTGCCCCCATGCCCACGCTGCATCCAGCCCAGCTGCCCCACGGCTCCAACTGGAACTGTTTCACCCGGCCGCTGCCGGTGCCCAAAGAAGGTCCTGGGGAGCACCGGGGCAGGCAACAGCTCTCATTTTCCCTTCCACATGCTCCTGCCGAAAGATTTCAGAATTGCAGGATGTGTGGAGAACTGTTACATTACTGGAAGCTTGTGAAAAATCTGAAATGTCAGTTGTCACAGTAATGATTCAGGTTTTCTAACTAGTGCAGTAAAACAAGTAGGAATGAAAGCACAACATTAAGGTGGAGAAAATGAATTAACTAACCTGCCCAATAGTTTCACCGGTACTTAAACTGTACTTCAGTTTGACTTTTAGAAGACTAATGAAATTTCATGATCACACATCTTTTTACCTGAAAGTTTACTTCTGATTAAGCTACATTTGGTCTTTACGAACCTGGATGTTATTTTCTTAGCATTAATGAAAACTATTAATCTATTATAATAGACCAGTAATGCAGCACTGAATGCCTTGGCTTTCAGAGTTAAATTTAATTCCAACCATTTCTATAGCATCTCCTTATGACTTAATATTACCACACTTGTAATTTTCCTTTAACAATGTACAACAGCAATGTCTTTCATGTGCCTCATTTAACCGATCACATTCTAGCTGCTGGCAGAACAGAGCACAGTTTGAAACACAACAATTTAACACTTCCTTCACCCCCCTTTAGAAAGAGAAATAGAATATACAGTAGGGTTTTTATTTGCTTCTATAATCATGTCCTAACTGCTCCTACACTGTACAGGCTCCAGGATGGAATGAAAAAAAGCCAACAAAAATCTGCAAATGTGTTAATGAATCTGGTAAAATCAGAATCGTATCAATTAACAAACCAGCTCATTCTCTTGTCAAGTTTGATTTCAATTACACCATGAGACATCCATGTTATACTAGCTGCAGAAAATCCCAGGATGAAGCTCTTCTAATACACACCTCTACTATGAAAAGGCAAATGTGCAAAGACTTCACGCAGCTTGTTTCTCTGTGGCTCTCACTGCAAGATCAAGGGCCAGGTAAAAGCTTGAGAAAAACCAGACACCAACAGTATGGTGTCCTTCAAGAAGTAGGCCACTAGCACCTACTGCTGAGCCAACATAACGATTCTAAAACTCTAAAGGCAATTAACATCCCTTAGAGGATATGTCTTGGAACTGACAAGATGACAACTGACATCTTAAATTGACAAGTCGACAGAAATGTGTTAAAATTACAGCTTTGCAATCCTTTCTGTTACGAACCATGTCACAGAATGCAAGAACATCTCCTTGGAATGCTTCCCTCAAACCTCAGTCTTCTGCAAATCACTCTCACAAATTTTTCCACCTGCAAGTGTCTAGGAAAAGATGAGTGCATTGTAACTAAAAAGCAGTGTCAAACAAAAAAAATGCAAAATATATTACCAGAAAGTGATGTTGACATCACTGCTATTTAAGAATGAGTGTAAAATGAATTGTTTACATCTTAAGACCTCCTATACTAGATTGTCTGTTCAAAAAAGTTGTTACGTATTTGGCCAACGTAAGGAGCAATGCCTATGCAGGGTATATAAAGGTAGCTGTTTTTTTAATGAAACCAGAGTCATCAATAAAATATTTCTCATTTTATTTGTAGTCATAAATATAAATCAGTACTGTTCTTGAAGTAATACCAGTAACAGTCTCTCAAATACTCTCTAAACATTCTGTTGCTAAACTGCAGATGAGACTACGCAGGGATGGATTATCATAGAATCACAGAATCATCTAGGATGGAAAAGCCCCTTGGGATCATCAAGTCCAACAATAACCCCACTCTATAAAGCTTACCCCTAGACCATGTCCCCCAACACCACATCTAAAACACCCTTAAACACAGCCAGGTGGTGACTCAACCCCCTCCCTGGGCAGCCTGTTCCAGTGCCTGGCTGCTCTTGCTGGGAAAAATTTTTCCCTGATGTTGAGTCTAAACCTCCCCTGTTCCAGTTTGAATCCATCCCCTCTTGTTCTACTGCTAATTACCTCTGAGACCAGCACCAACCTCTCTACAGTGCCCTGTCAGGGAGTTGTAGAGAGAGAGGAGGTCTCCCCTCAGCCTCCTCTTCTTCAAACCAAACAGTCCCAGCTCCTTCAATCGCCAGATTACCAGATTGTAAAAATTACTAATTAACAATTACCAGATTAACAATTACCAATTAACAATTACCAGATTGTAAAAAAAACAATCTAACTCATACAATTAAAAAAAATATTTAAAAGGCATTTGTAATTTTTCTTCTGCATTTAATAGTGACTTCTGTATTGTCTTTGAGGATTATTATCCTTTTCCTATAGAACAATCTGTAACCATCTCAGTACATCTGTCACGTCAGATGAGCAGAAAACAGACAATGCAGTCACAAAAATGAGTGGGACTTGAGTTCTACTCAATCTGTAAGGCATAATTACAGGCACTGCTAAAATACTACTTTATGGCTACTAGCACCCAGGCAATTCCCTCCCAGATGTGTGTGGTAAGACTACAATCTCTTCCCCCATGCATGCACCCACACCTGCACACATACAGGCACACTCATCTTTAAAGCACATGGAAAACTCATTTGAAAATTAGGGGTTTGATTATAGACACAAAGTGCAGCTCCATCTACTTCCTTGCCAAAATTTCTACGTTTCACCTTTATTCAGCTAAATAAAAGAAAAAATGTCAATATTTTCTTACATGGGGGGGGGGGGGGAAAGCTGTATTTTTCAGCCCTATAATAGTTGCGACTGTAGTGACACAGTTGCTGTCACAGGGATGGCTCCGATGGTGGCAGCAGCAGCAGAATTCTCAGTATGGATACAGCTGCAAAATACAATCCCCGAATATCGATGTAACAAGTGAACTTCATTAAGAGAAAGAGCAGCTGTATTTCAGGGGAGAAAGCCAACGTACCAATTCGTAACTACAGGAGCTACTTCAATTTTTAGAGGAGGCAACGGCATATTTTGAGCATGTGAAACACTGCAGCCTGGGGCGAGTCTGGGGAAGAAGAATAAAGTACACCAGTCCAGACTGGGAGGGGATCTGCTGGAGAGCAGCCCTGGGGAGAAGGACCTGGGAGTCCTGGTGGACAACAAGTTCTCCATGGACAGCAATGTGCCCTTGTGGCCAGGAGGGCCAGTGGCATCCTGGGGGGCATTAGGAGAAGCGTGTCCAGCAGATCAGGGAGGTTCTGCTCCCCCTCTACTCTGCACTGGTGAGACCTCACCTGGAGTATTGTGTCCAGTTCTGGGCTCCCCAGCTCAAGAGAGACAGGGATCTGCTCGAGAGAGTCCAACGGAGGCTGCAGGGATGGTGAAGGGACTGGAACACGTCTTACGAGGAAAGGCTGAGAGCCCTGGGGCTCTGTAGTCCAGAACTGAGAGGGGATTTGATAATTGTTTATGAATATCTGAGGGCTGAGTGTCAAGAGGAAAGGGGCAGCCTCTTCTCACTGGTGCCCTGGGATAGGGCAAGGGGGAATGGATGTCAGCTGAAGCACAGAAGGTTCCACCTTAACATGAGGAGGAAATTCTTTACTGTCAGGGTGACAGAGCACTGGAACAGGCTCCCCAGAGAGGTTGTGGAGTCTCCTCTGGAGATTTTCAAGACCCCCCTGGCTGGGTTCCTGTGTGACCTGTGCTGGATTCTATGGGCCTGCTCTGGCAGGGAGGTTGGACTCGATGATCTCCAGGGTCCCTTCCAACCCCTGACACTCTGTGATACCCTGTGATAATTTCTGTAAAGGCAAGTCCCGCCTTACAGAACTGCCAAAGTTCTCTGCAGGGTTCAACCTCATGTACAAGGCTGATTCAGCACACACAGCCTACTCACTTTATTAAAAAGGCTTCAAACAAAATTCCTCACAATAAAGGCTTTTCAGGAAATTAAGCTGCCAAGACATAAAAGCAAAGCTTGTGGTATGGAAAAATAACTGATTAGACTCAGCTCAGACTCAGCTCTTACACTGGAGGGAAGACACTTGAACTGGGGCCTGTACTGGGAACTATGTGTTTAACAAGAGCATAAGTAGCATGGCAAGGCAGAAGGAGAAGGGGATGTCAGTACATCAGTGAGGTGAGAGCATCTCCTGATGGCACATACTTATTCACGGTAGTGAGTGTGAGTGCCCTAAAGAACCACAAAACCACATTATCAGTCTAAGTGATCAGGTAATAAAATGGCTGGTGAAATCCAATTTAGATTCATGTAAAACGATACACGTATGGAAAACTAATCCTGGCTTCATATATAATACAAGAGGCTCTGAGAAGACCAGTAATGCTAAGGAGCAGAAGAGGGCACTTATGCTAAATAATTCCATGAAAGCATCAGCTTGGTGCTTGGCCATAAAAAGGTAAATTAGGAAATTCAAGAAGCATTACAAAAATCAGGAAATATTAGGAAAGGAAAAGCATATAAACCAGAGAAAGCTCATTCTGTATAATTCTCTAAACTTATGTTTGTTCCATACTCTAAATATTGCATGAAGCTTTTGCCCATTCCTCTTGATAGAGTACACAGTAGAGGTAGAAAGGGTTCTGAGTGTATGAACTGTAGGCATGAATTTCCCCCATAAAAGGAATGCTCAAATAGATTGGGACTATTCTGTTTGGAAAAAAAATGCAAGTTTGGGAGCTGCTATGACAGAGATCTACACAATCTTCAGTAAAACCTTAGATAGAGATTAAGTATTCATGGTTTCTTCCAATAAAACAAACTAAAGGATATCACATCAAGCTGGAGCCAGGTTCAAAGCAAATATGTGGTAGGACTTCCAACAATGAGCACCGGATCCCTGGACTCTGTGCTGGGGACACTGAATGAAAGAAGGTCACATGGTGAGGTCAAGGAAAAACCAGACAAGCTCTTGTGAGAGATTCACTGCAGGTACCTAAACAAACTAATCCACAGAAGTTTACAAAACCTTCAAACTAAAAATCCTCAGAAGCTAAAAGGATTAGGAAGTACCACTTCATGGATGACACCAAGCTGAGTGGTGCTGTCGATACATCCGAGGGACGGGATGTCATCCAGAGGGACCTGGACAAGCTGGAGAGGTGGGCCCAGGTGAACCTCATGGGGTTCAACAAGAGCAAGTGCAGGGTTCTGCCCCTG